>VXCM01000342.1:0-19704 GCA_014773175.1 Lucifuga dentata
CATTTATTCGGGCTTGGGACCAGCACAAGGAGGACACTGGCTTGTGCCCCCTTGAGGCTGCATTAGGGGGCAGCATAGCCCAATACCAAATGCAAAACCTTGACATTTCTTTTAAAGACGCTACCACAGCGTGGTGGCACAGCGACACTTAGTGGTAAAATATAATCAGTACAAATGACAAAGGGGAAAACCCCTAACCCCTCAACCCCTCAACCCCTAACCCTTAAGAGCTCATTCTTTAGTTTAGCTATTAGTTGATTAGTTACACTGGATTTTGTGAAGTTTCAAGAATGTACAGAGAATCTGGGACCATATATGTATATTCTGCTGCTAATATAGAGCTTTAACATTCAACCTCACTGTGTCATCATCACAACGCCTTTATAAAGTTAGAGCCCAACTGCAGTGAAATTATTTGCAAATTGAAAATTTGGACATTTTAAGATAAGATCATCTTATAACTAATTAAGACTAAGAGTCTTAGCCAGATTAAGATTAAGAGTCTTTTTCAGTAATCTTAGAAGTAAGATAACTGTTCTTGTAGAAAATGCATTTTTTCTATTTAAAGTTAAGATTTGTGTAAACCTGAGTTTTGTACCTGCCTCACAGATGCAGCCATACCCCTCCTGCTAACTCTAATTAACAGAAGGTGGTCGTTGCAACTCATATTTAATAAAAAGTTAGATTGCTGAAGAAATTGTGTAATTTGATGCAGAAAACCAAAGTATAGACATTTCAGCGTTTGTGTATTTGTATATGTGTCTGTGTGCCGATCATAATCAAGCAGATGCACTTTACATTAAATCTAATATTAAAATCATATTTGCATTGACACAGACACACTTACTTAATCTAGATGAGAATTCCATTGGGGATTAGAAGCAGTAAAGGAAAATGATTTCAATTATTAATTCATGCTTTCTGCAAGGGGAGAAAACTATCACACAGTGATACCAGACATACGAAAAGGGAAGTTATAAGATTGCTTGAAAATTAAAAGCATGCAGGCCTTTCCACCAGAGGGCCCTCCAGTCACAATGATGACTACATTTAACACTGCTTTACTGTTTATACCACTCCTCTGTACTGTACTGTACTGTATACCGCCCTATGCATTTTTCTGTCTGTACTATGATTCAGGCTTTTATATAAGATGTTTTATGATGACTAATTTTAACAGCTTTGGCTTCCAAAGTATCTCTTCTACTGTCCATGCCCATTTTTTTTCATTCAGAACAGTTTAGGAACTTGAACTAATACAGACTAAAAGGAGTCATATTTCCCTGCAAAATGCCATTCATAGTCCTTATCTACCTCCTCCTACTTGAGCTGATTTTGTTTTTCTTTAAAACAGTGGTGTTAGTAGCAGAAAATGTACATTTAAAAAAAAAAAATAATGTGTGTCTTCATGAATCAAGCTTTTTGCATTTTGCTAACATTAGGAAATTATAAAGACCCAACAAATAATATTGTGTAAGATGAATTAGCTGGCTAAAAGTTCACTCTGTGTCATAGTGCAGTGGTAAGATACCCATTTAATACCTGGCAGACCTGAGTTCAAATCCCAGCTCAGATATTACTACAAAAGAGAACAGAGACAAGTGCACAATGGAAGAGATGTTGCCCACATGAGAAGAGAGACATGACCCCATCAGCAGAGACATGGCTACGATGGGACAGCAATGCCATAAGGAGCATAGAGACATCAGAAGAAACACATCCAAAGGAGAGGAGACACACATCTGGTCCAAAGGAGGGCAGAGACACACCTGTATCACCCACATTAACCCACAGACACATCCACATTGGAAGAGACATGGTGAAAGGAGAGGACAGCTGCAGCATGGGCCTAAATTCCTGGCTAAACATTCACCACTGTGTCAGAGTATTAAACACCTGGGAGGAGAGGAGAGATACACCCAACTCACATCACAAATGTTTGTTGTAGCTATTTCTTCAAGGCTTTGTTCACAAGGCAGGAGCGACTTGCAATTGAAAATTAATTAATTTGATCTGTTACCACAACTTAACTTTTACTTTTTTTATGAATAAATAATGAATTTGAGTTTAAGCTAGTCATGGTTGAACTGATTATCACTATTATTGTGTCAACACTGCTAATTCAAATTAAGTTGAAAATTCTAAAAAGTGTAATAACATTTTAATGTATTTGAATTTTTATTCTGCAGCTGTACATTCATTTAAGTGAAGATAAAGCTGTACAAAATTATTTTCTTTAGAATATAGACTCACTGTTTTATTCCTCAGCCAAGTGTCTTTTATCTTGGCTCCCTCTGGTGTCTTTGTCTCAGTATGATGGAGTCAGCTGAGTAAAAGACACTACTGGGAACACAAAGAGTGAGAGGAAATTCCCCTTGTTGCCCCTGATATAAAATGCTCCCAAATAGCCAGTGGCCTGCACAGATTATCATTAATGGTGTGTAGGTGTTGTCACCAGGGGAGAATAAGGATCCAGGAGAAAGGGGAGAGGGGAAAGGAAGAAGCAGGTGGAAATAGAAGGGTGAGGGAGGGGTGAGCGGGATGAATGAATGCAGTGTAGTCCCACTGGCAGCGTATACAAACTGACTGAATTGCTTTCAGTGGCTGTGCTTTACACAGTGGTGTCTCTATGGGTTATAGACACAAATCTGTATGGATCGGATGAATTGGGCCCAAGTTGTTTTCCATCAGACAGTTTCAACCTGTATGAATGTGAATCCAGGCTAGACAGGTTTTCTTTAGCAGACCATGTTCACAGGGGTTTGAAAAACAATTGCCTCCCTCATGTAGGGCTTTACAGGGATGAGTGATCTGCACAAACACAAAATCCAGAAATTGAAGAGACAGAAAAAGTTTTATCCCATTTCACTTGGGCCAGATATCCAGCTGTGCTTCTCTATGCTCATGTCTGTGTCAGAATCAGTAACCCGTAATCCGTAACCCTAACCCATTTTGTACATCAAGCCACAGTGTAGCAGGGTGTGGGACGCAGGGATGGGGTGGTGTAGAGTATCTGGTAATACTTTCCAGTGCAAGTCTCTAAATCCTATGAAAATATACGCTTGCTCTCTCTCTCTCTCTCTCTCTCTCTCTCTCTCTCTCTCTCTCTCTCTCTAGCTCCTTTCTTGTGCAGCCTCAGCCTCCAGATAGAGCCTTTTTTGTCTGATCCCATCCTGATAAGAACTAAAGCTGCTTGTCAGATTTAGGGAAGGAGAGAGAGAGAGAGAGAGAGAGAGAGAGAGAGAGAGAGAGAGAGAGAGAGAGAGAGAGAGAGAAGCGGTCAATGAGAGAGACGGGATTAAAAAAGGATGAGAGAAGGAGCAACAGATATTCCTGTCCCTGAGCCAGTAGTGTGGAACATAATCCCAGATTTTTATGGTCATTGTTTTTCCTGAAAAGCGTTTGGATTATGAATAGTTGGGGCATTATAGCGCCTCTATCTCACTGTGTTCAGCAGAAGATATGACCTTATGGCCTTGCTGCTCTGATCAGTGGAGCTGAGAGGTCAGGGAGAGAGATGGGAGAACGAATGAAGAAAGAGAAGTAAAGAGAATAGTATTAAAGGACCACACCAGTTATTTTTCATGTTAGAATTCAATAAATACAACACACATACAGCCATCCATTTTCTGCTATCATTTTTCAAAATGTACTGCTGGAGCAGCAAATTTTGGAATTTTTTTCCTCCCCTCCAGTCTGACATTGGTTTCAGTTCATTCCAGTGTGCTATTAAAATCACTTTGTAGGGACTTGAAACTTGCTTGAGATAAGTAATCCATGCCAGCAAACAAAATATATTTTAATTATTTTGTCAAAGTAATATAATTTTAGCATTTCAACAGAGTGAACACGGAGCTACACAAAAGAAAATGTATGTCTCTGCCAGGGAATATATTCCTGGGAGAAGACTGCTTTTATTGAGAAATTAAAATGACCGTGGCTTTTACAGCAGGCAAAACATTGAATTTTACAGTGAGTGTATCACCTGAGCATTTGATTTTAAAAGAGTAGGGGATTTGGCAAAATAACACAAAATCAAAACTACAGTTTTATATTTTGGAAAATGGATGTCAGTAACATAACTTGTATATGGGTAGTATTTACTGGACTCAAACTTACAAAATCATCATTATGGTCCTTTAAACATTCTTAAGCAGCCCAGCTGCACAATGAAAATGACATGGCACAATTAGAATGACATGACTTTAATTAATCTTTCTGGTATTTTTTCCCAATGTTGAATGCTCCATTCCCTTTGCTGAACTCCACTATGACGTGTGTCAGGTGTGCAGAGCCATGTGCTATACCTGTGACAGGTGATGTTGCCAGCTGCTTCTTTTCACCGCCGGCGTTGAGTTTCACCATGAAGGTGAAAGGTGAAAGGCTCAAATGATTCACATTGTCACCCACAGAGATCCTGCCCCTTCTGAACAGGCACCTCAATCAGGAGACACTAATGCAGTAACAAGGATGAGAACTCCAGTCAGTTTCCCACCCATGAACACGGCCTGTTGTTTGTGTTGGAATGCAATTATGCCTCCCTTTTGCATAGACACTCACCAAGTTTCACGATGCAATGGCAACGGGTCAAGCAGAGCAGTGCAGATGTCCATTTTCAAAGCAACTTCCTCCAGCTCTCCCTCAGGGATGTCCAGCTGCTGCTAGGCCAGTTCTTGTACCTCTGTCATATTCCTCATGAATCTGAGGTTCACTTTTCCAGCACCTGGCACAGGCTTTCACAGAGATGTAGAACTGATCAAGAGGTGTAATAAAGTAGGCTAATACCATATCTCAGTTATTCTATAGTCATTTACACTTCCTTTCAGTACCTCTACTCATTTCAATTCTACTTGAAAATGAGAGCATACTTCATAATTCAAGCTCAATTTGTCAATATAAAACACATCTCACCACCTCTTATATGCCAAATATGCTATTTTTACACTCTTGTACAGTATTTATTACAGGTGTCTACTTAAGTACTGTGCAAAATAGGTCTGACTATGTGAAAAACACTGAAGATATCCTTAACTTTTGTGCAATTACATCACTCGGCCCATGCATGTGCTGTAAATGACATTTAAACTGAAATAGTTAGGGTGAAAGGGGAGCAGGATAAGGTGTGTCTGGAAGGATTGTAATGTAATTTTAATGGAGCTTACTGTAGTGTGGTTACCATTAATGAGAGTCTCAAGCAAGACTCATCTAGCTTTCATGCAGCGATGCAAGACCATCAATTAACAATGAGGGCGGGCACTGTGCTTTCATGATCATAGTTGCTTTGCTGGTATTAGTCCATTTGAACATTTCCATCTTTGAGTGTAGGACAGGCAGAAAGAAACAGACAGAAGGAGAGAAAGTTAAGTTGATATGTTGCTCCCTGCTGCTGCTATCTGAGATCGCTTTCTTTGCCAAAGGCGGCTCTGTCTTTCAACTCAACTTACAGCTTCTGATAAGTGATCTACAGTAAGTTTTCACACCATTACTTAGATTATTCTGAGCTGTGATAAGTAGTGTTAGAGTGCAAAAATGACTTATTCAGCGGTTTCTGCTTTCTAATGCAAAGATTATTAATGAAATAAAGAAAACTTTTATGATTTCTGGAAAGTCAGCATATATCTGGATTTTGACAAAGTAATGTTACCCAAAATTTGAGCTACCCATGTCTGTAATGAGGGTCCACCTCCCAGAATTAAAATGCATGCACTACATGCCCTGTACATTCCCTGAGGGATGTCATTAGTGACACATGAAGTCACTGGAAAAAAAAAGAGAGCATGAATGACAGACAGAGGGAGACGGACAGAAAGACAGGAGGCAGTGCAGTGCAGAATGCGAGTAAAGAGAGGGAGAGCAAGAACACAGGACCTGCCATCCAAATAGATAGCACAACAAGCAACACGCCACAACAATACTGACAGCTACACCTTCCAGCTGCTGTCTTTGATATGCTAATGCTGGTATTACTCCCTGCCAATGCAGCACAGAGGACAATGTGAGTGTGAACGCATGTGTGTGTGGGTAGGTTGATGTGTATGTTCAATTTGAAATAAGAATTACATTCCAACTACACTGACACACTTTGTTGCTCTGTCACTGGGAAGGCTTTGAAACACACACATGTATGTGCATTGCACTGTATGTAAAAGGCCTTCATCTTTACTTTGGTCTTTTTACATGAAATTATAATGTCCACATATGTACTAGATAATTTTGTGAAGCTGTTAGCAATATATATATACACATACACACACAGGGGACCATCTTCCAATCCCCTAACACCTGTTTTTTTTAAATGTGCCTACCATTTAGTACCTGGTCTGCACTCAATCACGACTGCTCAGTTTGTGGACATAGTGAGCCGTAGTCACAAGGAATTACAAAACCCCAGTGTCTATAAAGACGATTTCCTTATCCAGAATTTCCCATTCACTGCCATTGCTGAAGGAAATATATTTTCTGTCCCCAGACAAAGCTGCGATTACAATACTTTGAGCCACTCTATAAACAAATCCACATGGCAGTGTCCATTTATGTGCACAGACGTGTGTATGTGCTAGCATGTGCTTCTCCATGTACACACAGCATGCACACAGCACGCTTAGGCTGTCATGTGGTCCGTACAGCTTTTCTCTATGGGACTTTAATATGTCCTCTGTGATAGAAATGCACCAAGGTTTCTGACTGGCACTTTTTGTTAAATCCCCCTCTCTGCCACTGGGCGGCCACCAACTGGAATGGGTGTATGTGTGTGTGAATGCATATGCACAGGATGTGTGTAAATGCCACAGATCCACATTGAATTAGGTTGATTTTTCAGGGCTTCCAAGTAACAATGAGATACTGTGTGCATGTGTCTGTTGTTATCTTGCAGTCCACAAGCTGAGTTAAAATGTACTACCAGAATGGTGTATAAGACAAATCTCAGGTTTGACTATTTACTATTCATCCATGTTAGTTGAGGGAAAGACAGCACTGGAGAAATGGAGAGAGAGAGAGAGAGAGAGAGAGAGAGAGAGAGAGAAGGAGAATGCTTTAGTATAGAAGAAGATAATATGGGGTGATCAGAATGTGAGAAATTAAAAGAGAAGGAGGAGAGGACAGTGTTGGAGACTGAAGGAGGAGGACGGAAAGGAGAGGAGAGATCAGTAATCTGAACTCTTTGTCAGAGTAACAGATTAGCTCACTGGGTGAAATGATATATGACTGGCACCAGGCCTCTCTCTCTCTCTCTCTCTCTCTCTCTCTCTCTCTCTCTCTCTCTCTGTCAGATGCACAACCGCACAATCACACCCACACTATGGATCAATTACACTGTCATCCATGTGTGCAACCATACATCATCACCTCGATTACATCTCAAGCACACATACTGCCGCACACTCATGCTGGCTCCCATAGATACTTCACACACAGCTAGAACTTATTCTGTTTCATAGTTGAGAGAGAGAGAAGGGTTTTATAACCAGTGTTTTATACCCAAGCTTCTTAATCTCTATTGCCTCACGAATATTGCCCTAAGTCCAATTCCTGTCTGACTGTTCTGCCAACAGAGGAGAACTCACACACACATAAACACACACACACACAAGGCACAAATACATATGCAGCTCAGGTCCTTTCAGGCTGTAGAACAGACCACGCACACACACACACACAGGTCAGTTTAGTTGGGCATGGTGTCGATCACCCTCTAGTCCTCTTGCTGTAGTCTAATGCCCATAGAAATGCCCATAGCTCAGCTAAAAGTGAGTTCAATTTAATTTGAACTTCCCAGAGAGAGAGAGAGAGAGAGAGAGAGAGAGAGAGATGGACAGACAGAAAGAGAAAAAGATAGAAAGATGAGTGGAGTGCAGAGTCAGTATTGTTTTGTTCTTGTTGAAGTGACACAGACGTTTCACTTTCCTTTCCACTTTCCGCATGTCCAGCATTCAGCCCCATGAGAGGCAAACTGCACTGCTGATGTGTGTGGAGTTGTGTGGCTGTGCAGCGATGTGTGTGTGTATGCGTGTATATGTGTGTGTGAAGGAATGTGTACTTCATTTGATACCTCTTTATTTTTGTCTGTCTATCTGACGGACGATTTATATAATCTATCCAAAAGATCTTGACACAGTCCTTCAATTTACTGTATCATTTACATTGATTGCATATACCTGGGCATCATCAGACCGCTAGGGGGCGCTACTCTTCTTTAGAGACAGCCGAGCGCTCTTCATCTTTCAGGCAGCAGACAGGAGCGCAACAACAGTCTGCCTGACTCCCCGACGACATCGCACCTCTGTCCCGCCACACTTTCTCACCACTTACCTAAAAGAGGATAAAAAAAGAAGGATTGTGTGTGTANTCTGTCCCGCCACACTTTCTCACCACTTACCTAAAAGAGGATAAAAAAAGAAGGATTGTGTGTGTAAAACAAAAGCCTGATTGGCGGATTAGTTCGGATATTTCCTCCAGGCGGTATGGCTCAGTAACTAAGTTTCCTGTCTCCGCCGTGCGTTTGAGGAGGAGAGGAACGGAACTTTTAGGACCTTTTTTTTTTTTTTTTTTTTTTTTTTTTTTTTTTTTTTTTTTTTNTGTATAACTTTACGCTCCAATCGAACCTGAGCGGCCGGTGTGAGAGAGGAGCCGTTTTATGGTATTGGAGAGGGGATGCGAGCCTCTCCTCCGTCTCAGATAGCGGAGCGGCTATGAGGAGAGAAGTCTACCTGCTGGACTAACGGAACAAGACCGCACCGCACCAACAGGTACGGATCAGATAGCCTGTAGACCCGGACAGCCTGATGTTGCACATAGTTTCTATGTCCTTTTTGTTGATTGTATGAGAAGTGTGCATTAAAGAAGAAAAGAAAGAGAAAAAAAAGTAAATTATAGGCACACCTGCCATGCATGAAGACTGTAAAATACTCTACTGGTTAAATCGTCTTTGAAACCCATTTACGCACAGACTGGGTTGCACTTAATCTGTTCCATTTAAGGAGCAGGAAAGGATTTGATTTTATGAGGGGAGCACGAGAGTTGGCGTTATGCAAAAAAAAAAAAAAAAAAAAAAAAAAAAAAAAAAAGATTGCTCACGGTAATATCCTATTAGCGTGGTCTGGTAGGGATGGAGCTTTAATATCACGGTTGTGATTTTATAGCAAAGACAAATGATTGCGGTTGTTCCAGGTGTTATACCGCCTATGTCCACACACACACACACACACACACACACACACACACACACACACACACACACACACACACACNCACACACACACACACACACGCACACACAGGTCTGAGTTACACGGGCATATGGTGCGTGGTTCAGTGCGCTATTTTGGACTGAGCTGGTGTTTAGCGGTGGCAAACAGCTGTCCTCCTGCTTGTTGATTGATTTAGCGGGCTGTGATATTTCTAGCGGTGCTAATGGAAGTACGCCTTATTTCACGGTGAAAAGAACAGAGAGGCACCTTATGATTCTCCTCACCCTATACACTTGTCTCCTATTATAAAACTGTTACATCAATAATGGTCATAAAGGAACACATACTTTAATTACTCTTGTAGATTAAAATGTGAGCATGTGTGAGCACACAGGATTCCATCACACTGGTCTAAATCTTTGGGTATTATTTGTGCAGCATCATCGATCACCTGCTGTAGATGCTGGTTCATAGAGATTGTAGCCTCAGTGGATGACTTGGCAACAGAGTAATGAAATATTGAAGGTGCTGTAGGAGTTACCTTTAGCTGTGAATAAATGCACTGATGAGTTAAGTGATGACAGCTTCCATCACTTCTGTTGTGTCTCCCTGTAATTTCATGGCCTTTATGACCTTCAGCTGATTTTGACCATGTTCATGAAGCAATTTGAGATCGACTGTTGCATGTTTATTTGATTTAAAGGGAGATGGCCATTGAAATTATTAACATATTTTACATGTTTTCCATCTCCATCTGTCTATCTTTCATTCACCAGTATTGATGAAGAACAAAAAGAAAGGATGATGCAAACAAGTGGAGTGAGTTGGGATTTGGGGGCATGCAGGGAGCTACAAGAATACTCAAAATTAAAGTAAACCCATTGTTTAACAAGGAATATCTCCGCCATTTGATTTTATCAGATAAAAAATTATTCTGGAATATGATCAAGATCATCTCCAAAATTTAATAGCCTAATTTCTTCCTCTCGGCATTCCATAACTTTTCAAAACAAATGCCAGTAATCATGTGCACATTCAGATTCAGATAACCTCCTTGGTGGAGGTAATAGGTAGAATAATTAAGCAAGGGAAGATGGATGGAGAGAAAAAGAGAACAAATTGGCACAGAGGAAACGAGAAAAGGAATATGAATCTAGTGAGCAGGAGAAAACCAGATTTAGAATGCTGTTTTTTTTTTTTTTTTTTTTTGGAAAGCATAACTTAGATTGCTACTTGGAATGCTATTTGTCACCGTTTGTCCACTTTCTCGCCCAATCTGTCAAG
Source organism: Lucifuga dentata (assembly GCA_014773175.1). Classification (NCBI taxonomy): domain Eukaryota; kingdom Metazoa; phylum Chordata; class Actinopteri; order Ophidiiformes; family Bythitidae; genus Lucifuga; species Lucifuga dentata. The sequence continues at coordinate 10,473 of VXCM01000342.1, forward strand.
CTCTCTCTCTCCCTCTCTTTCACGTACACACACGTACACACACACACACACACACACACACACACACACACACACACACACACACATATGCACAGGCACAAGTCTGCTCCTCTATGATACCTCCCAATGCACATTTAACACACACTCAGTCGCCCAGCATTTCTCTTACTTGCTTCTTTTTATCCTTCCCTTCTTTCAATAAGCCTTCTGGGCCATGGGAATAATCTGAAATCTCCTAGACAGAGAGAGAGAGAGAGAGAGAGAGAGAGAGAGAGAGAGAGAGAGAGAAGAAATACAGTACAGCTTGTGTCCAATAAAAGGTGATCTCTTTTTCATTTGCCACCTCCAGTACCTGTGTGTCGTGATATGATGAAAGAATAAAATGAAAAAAGGAGAACAAGAATGAGGAACAGAACCGAGAAAGGGAGAGACCAAGACAGAGAGAAAGAGATGAAGAAAGAGACAAGCACAGAATAGATGCTACAGGGGATAAATAAAAAGAAATAAAAAGCATGTGTCCTATAAAAGGTGATGTGTATTTCATTGGCCTTCTCCTGTAGCTGTGTGTGTGTGTGTGTGTGTGTGTGTGTGTGTGCCGGGGCCCAGAGGGACGAATAGCCACTCTAAGTATGTGTAACCCACGTAAAAGAATTGTTTCTGGGAGATCGGGCCCCGTAAATTCATTCATAGCCACCAGCCCTGTTCTTATCCCACCTCCCAAAGGTGAGCTATATCATCCAAACACACTTTTTTCTTTTTTTTTTTGNTTTTTTTTTTTGTCTTTTTTCCACACACAGGCACAAATTGACATTTTCCACACACACTCCACCTCCTCACAATTATAACACATACCTGCACAAACGTATACATCAGCAGAACTTTTATTCTTTTTTATTACAGATGCAAACAGGTAAGCACACTTTTGTCAGCATCAAGCACACACGCACACACACACACACACACACACACATTACTTGGCTCCCAAATGGCTTATGTGGGACAGTAACAACAACATCAGTACCTGCTGTGGAACAGAATAGCACTGGAGAGCTGCAGCAGCTGATACTGCACTCTCAGCTCCAGGATTACCTTAGCCTGAACAAACTCCATTACTGCCTCTATTACTCAGGTATACACAGCCTGGGAAAAAGCACTTTGCCGAACTGCTGTTTACCCAGCACCTCTGTGCCCCACACACAGTTTCCCCTGACTACAAAGCAAAGAAGAGGTGAAGACCAGACAGAGAGGAGAGAAAGAGTTGCACGGAGGGGAAAACTCCGTGCAACTAGACTGCTCAGGACTGCTCAGCAGGCTGAGCAGTCCTCTTGGTTTACATGTCAGTAATGGACTCTGTCAGGAGTTGGCGTGAAGCGCAGAATCAATTAGAGCTTTAATTGGTTAGTTTATGAGAGAAAATGAATAAAACGCAATTTCGATCAATTAATGAACTAATTTATCATTTGAGTCGTTATTTTTGAATGACTGTAAATTGGATTCCTTTGAGTTTTTTTTTACTCTTTTTTCAGCCAAAATAAGCCATTTCAAGACATTACATAGGGCTCTGGTATCTTGTGACTCATTTTTGATGTATATTTAAAATAATAATAGATGAAATGATAAATGGAATTAAGTGCTAGTTGGAGCTATATGCATGTGTGTTGGTGTTTGTGTGTGTGAAAGAAAGACAGAGACAGAATGTTAGGGGTGGGACAGGGAGTTGACAGAGGTTTACCGGGTGATATTACTCTTCTTCTTTGACTAATGATGGGGTGTGAAAGGGCAATGGGGGCAATGCTGGGCGTGAGTGTGTGTGTGTGATTTCCAAACCTTTATGTGATTACCGAGTCTGAAATGCAAATCTGACAGCTTTAACAAAACAGCGAATGTGGTTGTGCAAAACAAAATAGGAGAGAGAATTAGTGAGTGTGTTTGTTTGTGAATACGCATCATAAGTTTGTGTGTGTGTGTGTGTGTTTGTGTCTGAGGTGAGTGATGAACTGCCATGTATTTGAGTCAAAAGCCATCCATCACCCTCATCAGTGACTCTGGGGTCCTGTCATTACATGTTTCCCCTCATTTACAGTGTTAATGACATCTCCCCTGACCAACCTCTCTCACTGTCTCTCTCTTCTCTCTCTCTCTCTCTCTCACTCACACACACACAATCTGTCTCTTTGGGACAGAAACTACACACTCTAAGCTTTACTGGTATACAGTAGATTAGCTGTTTGCTGTTATGTCTTACCTTGCCTAAACTCTTGTGCTTTTCTAACTCTGATGCACATTAAAAAAAAAAAAAAAAAAAANAAAAAAAAAAAAAAAAAAACCTCTTAAAAATCAGTAAATTGCATAGTCTAGCTATTGTAGGAACAGTCATTTTACTTAGTTTGCAAATGCAGCACCAAGAATTTGCTTGTTAGGCACTTGTTTGAGTGGCACCAGTGTTGTGTTGCAGAATTATAGAAGCTGCAAGCTCATTGAGGTGGTCCAGTTTTTTTATCAGAAATGTTGTGGACACTGTAGCCTTAGCTTTATAGGTACAGGAGGTGAACTATGACATTTGTTGCTACAGTAACAGCCTGGCTTGCTGTGACACCACACACAGCTCCTGAAGTTACTCATTAAGTTCTTTGACTTGTTTATTTTAACATGGCTTTAGATCTGCTAATGAGTCTGCAACGACAGCACTCTCCACCAGCGTGTGGGCTGGGTGGTGGTATCACTTTCAGCACTGGCCATAAATGGACCAACATACACACATACACACACACAGCCATCAGCCATAATGAGTCAGCCCTGACATGACGAGAGCTGCAAAGAAGAGCTGTTAGCCAGAAGTCAATGCTACACCCCACACACACACACACACACACACGCACACACACACACACACACACACACACACACACACACACACACNCACACACACACACACAAGCCCCTGGCTACTCTTCATCAGCGACAACTAACTAGACAACAATGACTGTGTTCATTAGGGCAGCATAATTAGGCCTGGCTTTGTGTGTGTGTGTTTGTGTGTGTGTGTGTATGTGTGTGTGTGTGTTGTTTGTGTCTGCTATCTTTCTCCTGTGGCATGTTCTTGTGAATCTGATTGGGACATTCCTTGGCCATTTTTTTTTTAAATGGTGAAGACTACGGAAGGGTATGGAGATTGTGACATAAGAAAGAGAACCACAGACTAGGGCTAGACAATATGACATTTTTTTTTTAAACATTTTCTTTATGCATATTCTGAACATAAAAAATAACCAACAATTGTATAAAAGAAAAATGCAAATTGCAGTCATCCTTAATAAATAAATCCAAATTAAATAAACAGCAATCCAAAATGTTATCAACATAAAAATAATTTATTTTACAAAAAAAAAAAAAAAAAAAAACTTCAAGCAGTGAAGGAGAACAAAAATCTTGCACAAACATATCAAATACTTCAGCTCTGAATGGTCATAAAGTGCAAAGGACTGCACCAGTTCCAAAATAAACTAAAATTTCAAAGTAGCATATCTTAAGAACACAGCGTAAGCATTTCAGTGTGAAACATTAAAAAAAATATTAAATATTAAGTCTTTACACACTGGCTAAAAATCCAAGCATTTAAAATAAAGTATTAAAAACATTAAAAAAAAACATGTTTTAAAGCATGCATCCCTAAATTTAATATATATCCAAGTAACTAAAAGCAGCTGTTATTTCTGGGCAATGAGGGGCAACATTCATATCTACTGTGCAAAATGAATAAAAAAAAAAAAAAAAAAAAAAAAAATTAAATCTTGTTTTGAATTTCTCAAATAAAAATAAATAAAATATCATATCTTTTCCAATGGGAAAAAAAAGCTACAGCACGTGTGATATCTTTGTGTCTTTTTGTTTTTTGGTCATATGGTGCGACAGAGAAAAAGCAGAAAAAGCAGACTGTATGGTAGTTTGTTGGCGTGGAGTGTCTCCGAGTGCTTTGCTGCTTGTCCCGGGGGATGGGTTTGAGTTGCTGCTGTGTGACCCTGTAAGCGGTTATGCTCTGTGTGCTCAAATGGATGGCAGCACTTCAGATGGTAAAATAAGTTTGTTGTACAGCTGTTGTACAGCCACAGATGTTTTGTGTCAGACTTTAAATAACCAAAATGATGCCACGCTGACATTTTTTTATGTTGCTTATCCACAACATCCACTTTCTTTGGGACAGCTGTGACTTTCTTCATCATCATTTGATTTCTTTTTCCTCTGGAGTTTCATCGCCTTCTGACATCTTTGTCTGACTTTCGCTCATGTATCACCACACGGGCTGCGGCGTGTTCACCATTTAGCAAAATGCTGCTTTGAGGAAGTGGGCGGGCTGTTATTATGACACTGCCACCAGATTGGCTAGTGTGTTCCAGTTCTGACAAGCTATTGGCTGTTTGAGCCGTAATTAGCTTCCTGTATTCAAGCACTATTTTCTATTGAGTTTATATTGGTGTCCTCATTTTTATATCAAAGATGATTTTTTGTTGCGATGCGATTATATATTGTTTATATCGTCCAGCTCTACACAGACACACACACACACGCTCAGGCTGAGCTCGACTATAATGAGAGCAGAGCAGGTTAAAACATCTCCTCTTCACCAGTGACCTCTGCCATTTGTTTCTGCTGCTTTTATTCTTATTCTTCTCACTTATTCTTTCTTTTTTTGTCTTGTCTTTCTTTTCTATACATGGTCTTTCATGTTACTGTCTTTGATTGCTATCCTGCCTAATTAAGTGTCAGGCAAACACACAGCACATGTAAATACTTCCAATTATGCAATTATATGGCCAGTGTGGAGCCTTATGTGGATCAGTATGTTTGAGGTGGAATGCAGAGCAGTAAAGAGTGTGGTTTGTGATTGGTGGCTGGCATGGTGTGTGTGTGACTAATAACAAATGCAGCAGACATAAGGAGAGGGGTTAATTGAGAATCTACACACATACACATAGACAAACACCGCATTTTAATACTTTTATGTCCACACATCAACAACATGTCAGAAATATATAGCACCAGATGTTACTGAGTCACTGAGGGGTTTGTCACATGACACGTTTTTGGCTTCATCATAAATGACACAGCCTGCCAGGTAAGACGGAAACAAACATCTTGTTAGGAAGCTTGAGAGTGGAGAGCTGGTTCATGTAATCTGTGCACTTCACCTTTCAATACAGCCAGAACATTTCTGTTTGTCTATGACATGTTTCACACCAGCACTTCAACAGATGAGATAAAATACATAGAAGAGATGATGAGCTACAGTAGGAGGTGTATTTGAGTGTGTCATGTTTCTCTATAGATCCTGTTAAGGAAAGCAGAGGAGGCTCATAGACTCCTCGTGTGTGTGTGTGTGTGTGTATGTGTGAGATAGCGCTGACAGTAATACAAGCAGCATGTGGAAAACCCTCCCAGGGATCACATCCTTAAGGTAGTTCTCTTACTAATCTTCCCTTAATATGATTAATATTGTGACACAGCCATTAGCCACAGCCCTCTGAACAAAACAGAGAAAAAGCTATAGTTTATAAATGCAGGCTCACATGTACATGCACACATACATGCATACACACACACACACACACACACACACACACACACACACACACACTACTTTACTCTTACAACAAACAAAGCAACAATAGAGGAAGATACATACTATGACTGCATCATGATCCACTACAATTGTTGTGTAAAAATCCAGTATTATGCAGCTATTTATCATTGTAGCACATCATTATTTAGCATGGTAGTGATAATTGACAAAGCTGAGGAGACAACAATAAGTGCCAGTGCTTATTGAAACATAATTAAAAGATGAGCTGAGAAAAAAGCAGGAGTCACTGGAAAAAAGTGTAAAATCAAAGGAGCAATACCACCTTATAGACAAATTTTTTGATTAATTAATGAATCATTTAGTCAAAAAATGGTGACATATAGCCATCAAGTTCCATGTAGAGACCATGGGAACTTGTACATAATACTGTGGGTTTTTTTTTTTTTGTTTTTTTTTTGTCTAAAGAGATAAAAACCTAAATGTATTCATTATACAGTCATTTAAATTGGAGACAACCATCCAATCCTTACATTGAAGACGCTGAAATTAGCAAATGAATATCAAAATTTTTTTCCTGTTGATCAACTAATCAAGCAAACATTTCTCTACTACAAGACAAAATTTATGGGGATTTTGCTTTACGATACTTAAGCAGGTGTGTACTTTAGGCATTTAGTTTTTTATATGATTAAAGGCAAAACATGCCCCACATATCTGTCTGCCAGTAGATAACACAACTTTCTTTCAGTCCTAGTAGGGAAAAGACTCAGGCTGTGTGGATGAGACAGAGAGAGGCTGTGAATGCCCAACAAGAATTCTGAACTTAAAGCCATGAATTACCAAAAGAGTGCTTTCAATTTGATTGAATCTAACTTTATTAGCATTCTGCCTGGCTTTGTGCGATGAGGCTGAGCCGGCCTTGTGTCCTTTCTCAGGCTGCAGCTGTGGCAGAGAAGGGCACAAAGAGAAGCTTAGCTTGTGGTCCCTGTGGCTTTAGGGCCTTTGGTTACAAGGAATTATACTGACAATTATCTTTGTCAAGATGTTTTCTACTCTCACACACAAATGTTTTGGATTCAACCTATTGAGCATGTCTGACNTTTTTTTAAAAATCAGACAGTAGTAAAGTTATTTTGTTTTAAAAAATTAACCCTCAGAAGTCACAGCTACTGATAAAAGCTCACTGTTTAATTATTCATAACTGAGACAACATTAAAATTCACAACCTAAACTTACTTCAGATAGACCCATACATTCACATATAGAGAACCAAAAAAGGAATGTTGTGATATTGATATTGTGTCTTGTGAAATTTCAAATGTAAATAACGAAAGTGCATTTCACATGAATAATAATGTAATACGGACAGAAACAGTTTTTATGTGGTAAACAAATTCCATATCAGAATACATAAAAATTGCAAAACTTACCACAGACTTCAGAAGGATAAACTGTTTCTAACTGATGAAAATATTCAATATAATAAACTATGCAATATATGAATCAATAAAAAAATCAAGTAAAAATATTTTTAAAAAATCACATGTTAGTTGTGAATTTTCTCACTAATCTCATATTCATTGTCTTGTATTGAATAAATGAACAAATGATGGCACATTGTGTCATTTATTCTCATTTATAAGACACATGCACATACTCTAGTACACTTGCTAATGTTTTGGCATTCTACATAAAAGAGATTAAGGCAGTGGACATTAACTACAGGGACTCACAGTGTTCAGAATATGACAATAAACAGTTTATTAAATCAAATTCCTGTTGAATATGCACAGAATTTATACTATAAATTGTAGTAAATTATAGTATACTTGTTACAGACTTTAATTCTGTTAGGATGTATGCACAGTGACCCAGTGAGATCCACGATCAGTGTTAGACACTGCAGATATTAATCTGGCCCCTTCCATTTTTGTTGTTGTTAAAGCTCTACTTTTGACCTCAAGTAGTATAATAAAAACATATTCAAAGACCATGTGAGAAATGTGAGTAGTGTGACCATGTGTGTGTGCTGTTTGAGACGAGGCGCCTTCTCAGAAACTTCAAGCGTTCATTCTGAGAGTGTGAGTCTTGCTGCATTCAGTGCAATAATCTAGATGCCACAGAAATGTGTTTCTCCTTGAAGAACTGAACTGATTTATTGATAAAATAAGGCTTTTAAAAATAAAGTTTTAATTAGAAAAATCTAAAATTTCATTTTTTCCATATTTTATCGAGTAAATATTTTATGTATGTAGTCTGTTTAGGGGTGTACTTTGTGTACATGCACAAACCTCAAAGTCCATGGAAGTCACTTCTCACACCATGTTTTCTGCTGTGGGATCCAGATTGGAGCTATCCATGGTTCTGACAAAATGCAGCAAGCCTTTCTGTGTTCCTGTTTTAGGGGACTCTCCATGGTCCTGAAATAATTTATGAAGCTAGAACAAATACAAGGAAGCAAAGATGTTAACAGTGGCCACTCTTTATCCTCCTGGTATACATGACAGGTGTTGAATGGATCACAACCATTTCTCACTGTGAGTGTGTCGCTGCCTGAGTTCTGGCCACCCCCATGGTGACAGTGCTGCTTTCTAGTTGCCTGTCTTACCCAGAAGGTGGCTGAGCTGCGTTAAGGTCAGATTTCAGATTTGCTCACATTTGAGATATCTCAGCATGAAAAGATGGCGATCTTAAGAATCTCCTGGACATGGCATGGTCTTTCTCATCCCCCCAAAGTGTTTGGAAAAAGGGGAAATAATGCAATGAGGCATGGTGTAGAGAAAATCCCTCGACAGTGGTGTTGTTTGTTCATGGGGAGGAAGAGGAGAGAGGAGGGGAGGGCAACAGGTTACCGCAAAGGAAAAATGGCTGCTGAAAAAACAAACAAGCGATGGCTTGAAACTGAATACATGGGGAATATAACCAAAAGATGGAGGTCAATAGAAAATATTGGGTGGTTTTTATTTTGCTTTTACGTTACCTGTAGAATACTTGATTTTAACAGAAGAATTTTCAGAAGAACTTAGCATCTCCCTGTACCCTCTTAATTCAATTTCAGCTTTAAAGCATCATAATCAAATATTAAACACCCCCTCTTCACTTTTTCCCCTGTGGCGCATATCTGTGAATGTGTTTCTGTGTGTGTGCTAGTGCATGCAAGTGCACGTGCCCTTATATGCGCATGCATGTGTGAACTTATGTCTCTCACCTCATGAATAGATGATGACCTGACTGGACAGGGCTGTGCTAATGCGCTCGTTGTCCATCCCTCGTTTTTGTGTACCGCTCTGTTTCTCTGAAATGAGCTAAAAGTACTTGTGAGAAGTGTAAAGACTGAAATAGGAGTGGAGTATAGGGTTGACATGAGGAATGTGTGGAATATATGTGTGATAGATGAGTGGGTGTGTTCATGTGTGTGTGCGTGCGGGGTAAGCCTTGGGGTAAGCTTTTAGAGGTCTGAGCAGAAGGGTGTGAGTGAGAAGGAGAAGACAGATTTGAGCAGTTATCTCTCCCTGCAGACCTCCTGTCCTGCCTGCCCACATATCCGGATATCCGGAAACACACACACACACACACACACAAATTCACACACATAGAGAGGGAAACACATCTACACCAGCATGTTTAGCATGACTCTCTCTCTCTCTCTCTCTC
>VXCM01000342.1:20424-183661 GCA_014773175.1 Lucifuga dentata
CACACACACACACACACACAGAGCGTACTGTGAATGGACCATCACATCAGCTAGGACACCTATGCAGACTCTGGCTGCTGTATTTGCTGTGCAGCAAAATCTCCCCACTGTAACTCAAATTGCTCACCAGAAAAAAGAAAAAAAATGCCCTGAGCTGCAAGCAGACAGAGCATTGGCTGGGATTGTGGGGTTGATACTATTTTTACAGCCAGTGAGATAAGAGTTTTTGCTGAAAGAAAGTCAAACTCTCTACCTCTCCCAGATCCTTTAATTAGAAGGCTTACACTTTTCTCCCTCTCACCTGTCTCTTTGTTACCAGAAGTGAACACATATTAAGAAGATAAATGGTTAGATAAATGAGTGGGAATGCAATTCGCACTTGTTTTGTTTCTTGCAAAAGTAGATTTGCAAAAATGGCAAGCTAGGCAGTCAGAGTGTGTACGCATGTGCGCACGTGTGTGTGCACATGTGTGTGGTCGGGAGTCTTGCAGTTGGAGTGAAAATCAATGCAGAGAATATAGTGACAATTACTACAGCAGCCTGCAAGTGAACCTAGTGGAACAAACTAACTAATACATGAATAAATAAGCACGGCGAAATGGAGATGTCTGCATGTGTGTGTGTGTGTGTGTGTGTATTTGTTTGCATGCACTGGTCTGTAGATCTTGGACAGTTCCTTGCTGTGCCAGCCAATTAACGAAGTGTGTAAACTGAGCTCATTAAAGAAACACAGTGTTCCACACACACACGCGCGCACACGCTGTGGCTTGTGTGTGTGTGTGTGTGTGTGCACATTTGGGCATGTGTGTGTGTGTGTGTTTCATGTGAGTCTGTTTGGACAAGTTGTAAAAGATTGACTTAGAGTTTGTTGCTTTGAACCAACTGCCAAGTGCTGCTTCACCAGTTCTTTGTGTTCTGAGAACAAAGGCTTTTCAAGGTCCCCATCCATGACCCTCATCTCTCTCTCTCTCTCTCTCTCTCTCAGTTGTTTTCAAGTGTCAGATGAGTGTAAAAAACATAATCTCTCTATTTGCTTCATGGTGTGACAATGTTAAAAATGGAGATGCTGTTTTGTTGGTATCACTATTGTTTCAAGAATACACACACACACACACTCACTCACTCAGCTCAGTGTGCGCTTGGTTCTTGTATTTCTTAACTTTCTCTGCTCAACGAGACCATGAAATATAATCAACCAGGAGCCTTACGTAGCTGAAAATATTTCCTCTCACCACACTTAACAACAACAATTCATGGAACAGGATGGAATATTATTAGTCACCCAAATGAGGGAGCCAGGAAACAGTGTGAAAACCAAATTAAGTAGAACAGACAGGGATGTTGCGCTACTCTTTAGGCTGCAAATGGAGAAATGCATGCTGTTTTTCTGTCCTTTTTTGTGTTTAGATCACTGTGTGGAGTAATTCTGATGTTGATCAGAACTAAAGAGTTTTAAAGCATTTGGCTCTGCTGGCAATTTGTGTTGGACATTTGTCTTTATTTTTAAAAGTTTGTAGTAAGCAACTAATCAGTTACCCACCTCCAAAGACATGCAGGTTAGGTTAACTGGATGGATGGATGGATGGAACTATTCAGTTATGTGAAAAAATAACTAATAGTGTGTAGTAATCCAATAATGAAAATAGTCATTTGTTGTAGCCCTACCATATATACTCGAGTATAAGCCGATCTCGTGTATAAGCCAATCTCCTGATTTTGACCTGCAAATTTAGATTTTTAAAGAAACCTGTATATAAGCCCTGATGTTCCATCAATTTATTTGTTTAGCAAATTACCTGTTTTTCTGAGTACTGTCATACTATTCCTGTGATTTTCTGAAAATGATCCACGTTCCAGTACCAGTAAACATGATATTTATTTCAGTAGCTGATTACTGTAACTGACATTAGCTGACATTAACTTTTCCGGACTCCTCTTCCTCATCTGAATCACTAAACAGTTCATTCCAGTCCTGCTCTGTGTAACGTGTGTCCTCATCGTTGACGAGTCCGTGTAGTTTCCATTCTGTGTTGTATCTTATCTCAAGCTTCTTGCTAATAAAGCAAGAATCATGTTTTGTTCAACATCAAAACATGATGCTGAACAAGACTACCAAATAACGTTAGCATACCGGAAACAGCACTTTTATAAAGTCGTGTCTGATTGGCCCATTCTTTTGTCTTTGACCAATCACAACAGCACTTACTGGCCACCGCAAAATGTTTTGGATAAGATGTTTTGTCAAGAAAAATCTCATTCTAAGTATGATTTAAACTATTTTCCATGGGTAGTGGTAATGGGTAGTATTTCCACCCCTGAAAATTTCCTTCTCTGGGATCAAATTTGAATTTCTTGTGTATAAGCCAACCCCCCGATTTGCGCTGTGAAATTTGGTAATAAAAGCTCAGCTTATACTCTAGTATATATGGTAACTAAATGTTTTCTAGCTGTTTGTGCAGGTGTGTATCAGTGTGTTGACACTCGAGGGTCTGAGTGTGTTTGGATTTCTCTTTCTTCTCACTGCAGTCCAGCAGATGTAGCCTGTTTGATGAATTTGTGTTATGTGTTTTCTCTACCGCATGCAGTGCTGCTCCCTGTGGTTTGGTTCACTAATGGAGATTTCAGGTGTTTTACAAGATGCGTACAAATGGACATACACAAATATAACACAGGGACTGTGTGCTTCTCCAAAAACACACAGATCCATGTGGTTAAATCTTCCAAAGCCATGGGAGGCATGATGAGATGGAGTGTGTGTGTGTGTGTAGAAGAGTGGTGACAGAGTGTGATTGAAGGGTGTCTATGTTTTTGGGTGAGCACAAAAGCTGATGCAGTGCTAAGTGAAGGATTTATAAAATATGGAAATTAAGCTGCTGTGTCCATATTATGTCACAGATTCCAGCTGGTTATACAGTCAAGTGCAGTTTCACATCTGCGAATTACTGACATTACCAAAACATAATTTATAAATCATTTTACAAATGAAGGCTGAACTTATTTTCATTTTATCCACTTTAATTTGGAGCTAAACCATAAATGTTAACTTCTCACATGTTCAGAAGAAGAAGAGACTAGCTAAGCAGAAATGCCAGAATGTCCTTATCCAAGAGATGGGGGGATTTAACTACAAGCGACTTGCAATATTGCTGAAGGGAAAGTTTAGAATTGTCATTTTGAAAGCCTGACTGTTAACTGGTAAGCATAGACCCAAGAGCAAATCCTCCCCCAGGGCATACATTCATGCATTCACATGCACTGAGGCAGTAGTATAGCCTGCGGGCCACCCATGGCTCCAAATGTACTCAGCTCACAGCAGTACTGATCAGGGGATTACAGTAGACATACACAAACATCTTTTCTTAAGACAACATGCACTACATGTACTTTTTACTGTGTTTTTACTCATTATCCATTGCTCAATTGGTCTGTGGCTCCATCCAGACATTTATCCATCCATTTCCAGTTGAGTGCCTGTTGAATCCTCTTCAGCACGGTAGTAGAGTTGCCAGATTGAAAGGCTGTGGGGCTTGGTGTGTTGCCAGTACAGCCAGGTGGTGGGAATCTGTTGGAGATTAAACTGCTCAATGAGCAGTTGCCCCGCTCATCCTGGCCCTGACAGATGTGGCACCCCTGGCAGATTGACCCATGTGGCAGGTGTCAAGGGAAAGGGTGGAAGGTCAAAGTCTGCCCTTATCTGCCTCCTTCTGGTTGGAGAGAGCTGTGAAACTGGGAAGTAGTTTGAGGATGCTGCCTCATGATTAACGCTTAAGTCTTCAAACTAAATGACTTTAGCCCTGATTTTTCACTCGCCAACAGGTTTTGGATATGACTGAGAAAATGAGCGTGTGATCTGATAGACATGCATATGTGTCAAAAGATTCCTGAGAGCTATCTAGTGTTCAAATCCTGTAGTATGAAATGTGTCATGACAGACAATGATAGCAGCAAAAGGTAACAGCCAACAAGGACACAATAAAAAGCAGCCAAACTTCAGCACAAAGCATGGCTATGAGAAAGTAGTGTGCTTGGTCCCAAGAAATTAAAAAAAATAATTGATGGAACTTAGAAGCATCAATGCCTATTTAAAGTTTCCTCATATACATTTTTAAAAGAGGAAAATCCTGTCATATGCATGGTTTTTGGTTGTTTTCCCCATCAGTTCTCACGTGTTTCATGCTAAATATAGTTTGGAGACCAGACAGACTCAACTATTCCAGACTCAAGATGATCAGTCTTTTTTGTAAAATTATCTTACATGAATCACTCAAAACACAATGATGGTAATTAATATTACCCTCAATATCTTCTAAATGCATTTTGAGGGGATCACAGGTAAAGCTTTTTTTTTTCTTTCCAGTTGTCACTGAAAAGCATCTCAATTTAAAAAAAAGTAAAAAGAAGTTTAAACCAATTTTAAGTTGGATATTTGTTCTCAAATTTTCATTAGCTTTTTAATATTCAAAATAAATACCCCAGAATTCCTGCTTGTTTTCTTAAAAACTAAAAATATTGAGTAAACACACTCAGCCTATTGTCTTAGAGCTGTGTATCCGACTATTATGGTCTCATGAGCACGAAGCTAAACTCAAGGTTCTCTATCACCAGATCATTGATATCTACAGGTAATACTAGTAGTTCAACACAGCAAGTCCAGTTATTCAACTGTTACTACTAGATTTCAAAGTAAAAATTTTTACAAAAAAAAACCCAAAACAAAACTAAATGTCTCATCCAATGTTTTTGTACTTTTACTTCTTAACAGTTTTGTTAGTGTATGACTTTAATTCAAGAATTTCTTTATAAAACGAGAAAAGCTTTTCAAAAACAGCATTATTTAAGAATCTGTGTCAGAGTACCAGCGATGATACTGGTATTGAACATTTTTGAATGTCAACATATTGAGGACTAAAGTATAATTGGGTCGAGTGAATATGGTGATAGAAGGCTCTGAGCTACTTCAAGGTTTTGTTGATGACTTCTCTATTGAGACGAATAATAAGAAGTGGAAAGAACCCACTCTTCTTTGTAGCCAACAGACCTTTATTCAAGGACTATCCATCTCTCTCTGTCTCTCTCTGTCTGTCTCTCTCTCTCTCATGCAGTATCAAATGTGTGTGTCACTGGGGAGCTGTAGACCTTTACCTGCTCTGGTCTGGCTGTGTTAAAGGTCAGATATGAGAGGATCCCTACACTAGTCTCAGATGTCAACACTTCCTGTCTCACACAAGCTTGGATCAAGAGGCAAGGAGACAATGTCTGCCCAGAAGTCACCTGTCCTCTAGCCTGTCAGTAACAGCCTATATCTCTGTTCAGGATGGTGTGTGTGTGTGTGTGCTTGTGCGAGTGGGAGAGAGAGAGAGAGAGCGAAAGAGCATGCAGGTGTTTGCATGTGCTTGTAATATCAATACCCCACAGACCTCTTCTCGCTCTTGTGTGTGTGTGTATGTGTGTGTGTCTGCACTTCTCTGACTGCCGGACATGTTTAAAGAGTGTGTAAGCACCAGGTGTGTGTGTTGGCAGGGCTGACGTTTATTTTGGCAATATGCTGTCAAGACACAGGCTGTGAGTGTGCAGGAGGGCTTTGCTAATGCTTGGACTCTGAGTTGTACATCTTATGAATTGCTGTCATACACTGAAGAGACCAATCCGTAATCAGGCATAATAAGCTGGTGTGTATCAGTGTGTGTGTGTGTGTGTGTGTGTGTGTGTGTGTGTGTGTATGTGTGTGTGTGTGTGTGTGGTGGATGCATGTATGTGACAGTGTGCAATTACACAGTGCACTGGGGATGATTTTGGAAAAGTTCAACAAGAATCAGGTGTAATTATGGACTTCCTCCACCACTCCTTAAACAACATGCGCACACACATACACACACACACACACACACACACACACACACACACACTATGTCTTGTGATGGCAGTGTAAAAATGTTTAAATCCTCCACAGCACAGCTGGTTTTCAATGGTGCTACGTGATTGTCCAATTAATGCCTCTTATTAAATGACTAACAGCTGATCTACAGCACACTGTCTCTCTTGATCTCATTCTGCAATGTTCAAGGTCGGCTCCGCCATTACGCAACAAACTACCTGACCTCATACATTTTACAAAAGAAAACAGGAATTAGAGTGAGGAAAATATCTAAACAATAAAATCAACAGTAAAAATAAGCAGCATTAGGAAAAATCAATCACAAAAACACAATAAAGAAGCTATCGAGCTACTCTGGCAAATATAATTAAAGGAACATACCGGCGATGCTGCATGTTTGAGCCCAGTATGTACAATCCACATACACATTATGATACTGACAACCATTTCCCCAAATATACTACTTTAGCAGTAAATTTCAGATTTTTTTCACCCTATCTTCCAGACTGTCACTGGCTTGACTTCATTCAAGTCTCAACTTGTAGAGACTTGAAACACACTTGAAATACATAATCCATCACAGCGAACATAATGTCTCTTAAATTTTTTGCAGAAGCAACTTTATTTAACCGATCCAACATGGAGCTGGACAGAAGACAATGACAGCATGAATCTGCCAGGGAATATGGTCCGAGAAGAAGGCGGCTTTTACTGGGAAATTAAACTGAGCACAATTGTGCATAAGTGTTAGAAGGTAAAACATTGATTTTTAAGGTGAGTGTATCGCCTGAACATTTGAAAGATTAGAGGATTTGATAAAATAACAGGAAAACTAAAATATGGTTTTATGTTTTGGAAATTGTCAGTAAGGTAATTTATATGCGGGTTGTATATATTGGGCTCAAACATGCACAATCACCAGTATGGTCCTTTAAAGGAATAAACTCTATTCACACAATGTGCATGCATCATGACAACAATGCACCTGCCTAAGGATTGTCAGGTAAAGAATACTGTGACTGCAAACACCGGTAACTGTATACAACTGAAAAAAATGGAAGGGTAAAAGATAGAGGTTCTTGTCCCTGATCGCTTAAGTGTTTGTCTGCTGTTGTGTTTGATGTCGTCTTGTCTGGGAGATGGCACCCTACAGCTACTTACAACTGCTCGATAGTAAAACCAGTGAGGGAACAAATGCAACACTATCATTTATTGACACCACAGGGAGTTCGTCTAAATGTCTACCTTGGGCCTTTTGGTACAAAACACATAAACACAAACACATTTGACACAAACACATAAATCTGACGTTGAAGAATTTATAGTTATTGCTCTTTTAAAATCTATACTAAATTTATATATCCCAGGATTCTCTGTTTTAGGAACTCATTCATCTGAAGGAGAGGTTTCAGGCAGCCATGTTGGCATTGGTTTTGCCTCCTACCTTCTTCTTTCTGGTAGCTAACATTAGTGATGAGCCTCTATTTCTTTCTCAATTTTTTTTCCCTCTGTTTATGCAACACGTATCTGCATGCACTTGATACTTTTCAAACATTTGCAAACTGGATTGAGCAAACCGTCACCTGCTGCCTCCAAGTGAAAAGGCTCATGATTGACTAAAAATGAATCGTTTGAAGTCGGTCTTCAAAATGTGGGGCTGTTTGACAGCGACTGTCACAGTTGGAAGTCTTTGATGTAACACCACCCTGACGTGACCAAAAGCTCACAATAACTAGTTGTATCAATTACTACACATATCATACAATGCAGTCTTATACTGGTGGTTTTGCATGTTTAAGCCCATTTTACCCGCACACACATTACAGTACAGGCAGTCCCTGGGTTAGAACGAGTTCTGTTCCTACGGCTGTCTTTAAGTCGGATTTGTACGTAAGTTGGAACAGTTACGTAAATGCGTATCTAGCATCAGTATAGTATATATTTTACCTTTCTATGCATAAGAAACATTAAAGAAACACTTCCAGATATACTAAAACATCTTAAACATAATAATACTGCTGAACCGCTGATGATGTGCAATGTTTTGATGTGCGTTGCAAAGTAGTTGCACCGTTCTTTTAATTTAATAGGCTGTATGGTGGTCTGTTCGTAAGTACGGATTGTTCATAAGTCAGACGTTCCTAAGACAGGGGCTGCCTGTACTGGCAAACATCTGCAGTTGATATCATATCATTCCAGTATGCCAAAAAAACTCAGTTTGTAGAGTCATGAAACGTGCTTGATATAGGTCATCCATCACAGCGAACCACACATTGTTATTATTTTTTGTTGAAGTAACTTAATTTTAGCATTTTAGTGCAGTTAAAGAGGTGGAGTGATCTAAGAATTCTTCCTGGTGGTGTATTCATGTGACATGATAAAAAAATCTGCCTGAGAGGTAGGAAAAACTATCTGAAAATGTACTTTGGGAAATAGTTGGCAATACTCTAATGTGTATGTAACATGCAAAACCACCGGTACAGTCCTTTAAACAATTTGCAAGGTCATGCATCAGTCTTCAAATGCATTCCCCAACTATAAGCAATACACACGACACTTCAAGCATTCTGAAAATTAATGTGTGCAAAGTTGATGAGAAGGATTTAAAACCAAGTATTTGAATAAGAGGCGTTGTGTTTCACAAGCGTGGAGATGAATAAGATGAATGCATTACCATTCAGGGGGATTAATGCATTTCAAATAGCCTGTGATGTTTGAGAATTCTGCATTTATTTGTTTATCCAGTTTTCAGACATAGAGGTGAAAACACACTCGCTCACAAAAGGTGTCATAGTAACTTCAGTTTGTGCTAATGTATTCACTAAAGACTTTGTCAGATCAGAGGTGTGTGTATGTGTGTGAGGAAAGAGGAGAGCAAACACAAAGTGTTTCATTACTGTTGCACTTCCCTGTTTTTCCAGGGTGCGTGAGGTATTTTGTCGTTTTCCCTGCTGTTTGCATATGTGTGTGTATTCATGTACAAACCTTGCCAGTCAGAGCGAGTGTATGTGAGTGACACTTGTCAAAGTCTAAACCCTGGAGAGCAGAAGCTGTCACGGGGGCACATCCTCCTCAGAGAGGAGAAGGAGGAAGGAGGGATGGAGAGACGCAGCAGGTGGAAAAAACATATAGGGAAGGAAATCCCAAGTGACAAAGCATCCATTCATTAGTGGCGCAGGAATGTGTGTCTGTGTGAGCGTGCATGCCTCTGTGTGTGTGTGTGTGTTGAGCGCCAGGGTGCTAACTAGGACATGGTTCCCAGAATGAAGCAAAGCCAGGTTCTGAACAAGAATCTTCTCATCTAAGTATTTTCTTGTCACAGTTTTTTAACCTCTGATCTGCTGTGTGTGACTCATTCCTCTGCATATCTGCTGTAATACTACCACAAGTACACAGCTAAAGTACTTCAGGTTACTACAGTACATTACTGACTTGCCAATTGCAGGTTTCTTAATGAAAGTGAACACTGCTGAATGTTTCCATCTCAGGAGTGACTGCTGCATCAAACTGCAGGGTGAAAGAGCTAGCACACCCTGGCAGCCATTTGCTTTTTTCACCCCCCTCTCCCTCCTCCAGCAACCAATCCTTAAAATGTCGACCTCTTTCCTTTTCCCACTGAATATTACATGTCTCCTTTTCCCCGATATTTTGTAGTTGCCAAAGCATTTTTTTTTTGTTTCAATTTTCAATTTTTCTAAAGCAGCAATTGCTTTATCCATTCCCAGGCAGAAGCCGCCGCTGGATCTGAACGGGACTTCCAAACCAAAAAACTCTTATATATTCATAACGCAGACGTACTCGCCACAGATTGTTCCAAATTGCATTCATGTTCTCGGCTGTGTGTGTTTCTGTGTCGAGTTATAAGCTGAAGATTGAATTAGACTGGGGGGGGNCAGGAAGTGTGTGTGTGTCAGCATGCACACCAGACACTGACGCGCCCGTGCGAGGAAGGGATGTGTTCCATTTGAGGAGACGAGTTTTCTGTGATCACAACTCTGATAAGAATTGTGGGAAACCGCACTCACAACAGGCCACTGTGGAATACTAACCACACACACACATTCTCTGACTGTCTCTCTCCTTCTCTCTCTCTCTGACACACATGAGCAGATGCACAGTCATTCAATCAGACATCAAAAAACATAAAAAGACAAATGCATCCACGTACAGGAGTGTGAACCTTTCATTAATTTTAGCTCTGCATTTGATTGTTTTATCTTGGTAATGTAAATACTTCTTTGTTGTGCATAGTGCATCCATGGCCTGGACTGTACATATACATGAATGTGTGTGTATGCATCGGTGTGTGTGTCTGTGTGTCTGTGTGTGTGCTGTGCAGGCATATGGCTCAGCAGGATAAACGCTGTATTCAATTTACAGCGGAAGCTTAGGAAAATGTCTGCCCAGATTAACAGGGTGTAGAAAACCAAATCACTCACAAAGCCAAATGCAGAAACACGGTCTGTGTAACTGGATGTATGGCTTTCTTCCACCTTCACCACACGCACACACACACACACACACACACACAATCAGGGTTTAAGACTGCCCATAACAGTGGATAAAGAAGCGGACACTAGACTAAAACCTAAGATTTGACCTATGCAAATTAATGCAAATGAGACGATCCTGAGAGTAGACTGGACCGTTTTCTTTCCCCTTTTCTCTCCAAAAGTGAGATAAAATAAAAACAAATAATTTCACCCCACAGAAAAACTGAACTCTCTCTCTCTCTGTTTGTCTCTGTCAGTCTGTCTCTGTCTGTTTCTTTCCAGCCCAGCTGTTGATCTGACTGCCTCAGTGGCTTCAGAGCTCCATTATCCTGTCTGGTGGAGGGATGTGTGTAGAAGTCAATAACTCACCCTGATCTATTGGCAATAATTTTCCCCTGAATTGTTGTGTGTGTGTGTGTGTGTGTGTGTGTATGTTCCAAAACTTCCCATCTGCTGTCCCAGCCATACTTACTGGCAGTGTAAATGGTTCCTACTGAGTTAAATTTGCTGTGACAGGATATATTGTATTTAAATTTGTTGATGCTACCCTGCCTACTCTGTCACTTCACTGTCATACATATGAGCCATAACTGGCATGTAAAGAGAGAAAACTGTAATACTGCTCTTACTGAAGGCTGTGATAAATAGCGTGTGAGATGGTGGTTCGGCTTATCTGTGTTTGGATTTGCATGCGTGTGTTTTTGTGCAGGGTACTGTATAACCAGAGCCCATCTGTTGACATGTATGCTGATATGGCATCTACATCTATGGGGAGCTGACTAGCATATTAGACATCCCCCCCCNCCCTCCCACACACACACACACACACAAAAGCATACTGGACAGCTAACAGTTCATTTGACACTGTAATTACAGCCAGCAATCATGGATCCATTCATCAGCCTTTCTCCTCCTCAGGGCAGTCAGCTGACCTCCAACAATATCACCATGGAAAGAAGGGATAGAGAGAGAGGAGAAGGAGTGAAAGGGAAAGAAAAAGAAAGATGGAGGAGAAAAAAAATAATGGGGCTGCAAGCAAGTATGGGAGAAGGTGGTTGCAGTGTGATATAGAGATTGGCAGGGTGCAATGTGTGTGTGTGTGGTGGGGGGGCTGATTCATTCATGAGTTTGTTTTGTGNTGTGTGTGTGTGTGTGTGTGTGTGTGTGTGTGTGTGAGATGCAGCAAAGAAGTTCACCTTCCACCACCTTGTGTGTTGACCTTACCTGCTGCTTCACTGTTGCATCATTAGGATGAGTTATACACCATTACTAGTCTACTGCTATCTGCACTTGGCGGCTACACACATACATGCACGCACACATGACACACACACACACACACACACAGAGAGAGAGAGAGAGAGAGAGAGAGACAGATGCTGGACATACAAACATGGGTGAATACCAAATCATGGCAGCCCGTATCAAACAGCATGCATAAGTTATGTGACTGTGAGGTAAATGAGAAAACAAGGAGGAGTCATCAGAGAAGCAGCGGAAAAGAGAAAGAAAGAGGGAACACTTGTGTAGCTCATGTGCAGTAAATGTATCTTTCAGTATTCTCCTTTATCTTCATCGCTTTTGGTGGTTTCAAGAGACATAGGAGTACCATGCATAGCTTTAAGCACTGGTTTCACATAAACCCTACTAACACTAGAACTGCAAGTAATGGCTATTTTCATTTTTTCACTTTCTCAATAAATATTTTAAAGTATAAAATGTCATTTGCCAAAATGGTAAATAATGCTCATAACAAGAGCTTAAACCACCAGCCTTCAAGCTGCTGTTAAGTACCATAAAAAGATTCAATTAACAACAACATGAAACAGATAAAAGGAAAATCTGCACATTTAAGAAGCTGAAATAAGCAAATATTTGCTATTTTTAATTGGCAATCAAAAATTATACATTGTCATATTGCTGTTAAATTATATGGTGGATCAACTAATCAATTAAGCATTTTTAGCACGAACTTCCACATGAATACACATCAATCACTCTGATTTACTGATATAACTGCTTAGGCTTCAATTTTAAAAATCTGAAAATAATAATTTATATTTAGCATGCAGTATGCAACAAAATAATAAAATTCAGACAGACCGTGGTGTTCAACGTGAAACATCTTTTACTGCCCCACAGCTTTGTCAATATTTTGTTATTTTAGCAATTTACAATGTAATCTTCTGTTCATTAATTTCATTTCTTCTGTTGTCAGTATAATAAGAGTTATGTTACTGTAAAGATTCTTCATGCCAGTGGTGATTTTTGTATGAATAAATATTGGCATTTGCTTTCATTTGTCTGCAGTATTAAATTTATTTATTTGTAAGCTTCCTGTACCAGTACAAACATCTACATAGGGATCTAAACTCAAAAAGGATCCCACATTTACTTATATCCTACATATCTGGCATTTTAACTCATAAAATGGTTACTTTTAAATAGTCTCTGCAAATAGCTCAATGCTTCTTATGATTGACTTCAGATGTTCTTTAAAAATAAAGACTTATAAATAAACCTGCTACTTTCTTTCCTCCAAACAGAATAGGTGCTGCAGCACATAATTTTGGGGACATTTAACCAAACTATTTTGAGTGATGCTTGTGTTTGTGTGTATGTGTGTGTGAGCCTCTGCCAGTTTTACATGGGCCTTCAGGGACCACCCAAGCAGATGCTTCATTTACGAAATTATGCATTTAGGGCAGAGAAATAGGTCTGAACCGGGAGTTTAGTAGAGTCACAGAAAATAAGACCAGAAAGGACTGAAGTTGTGCCTCATATAAATATAATCTATACATTACAAAAATGTTTGAGCCCAATAAATACAACCTGCATATACAGTATGTTACATTACTGCCAACTATTGTCCAAAACATAGTACTGGAGTGGTAAATATTAGAATTGTTTTTCCTATTTTCCAGAATACCATTGGTTTCAGTTCATCCCAGTATGCTATTAAAATCAAATTGTAGAGATTTGAAACATGCTTGAGATATGTAATCCATCACAGTGAACCAAGCATCGTTTGTTTCTTATTGTTTTTCAAAGTTACTTAATTTAACCGATCCAACACGGCACTGCCACGAAGAAAATGTATGTCTCCACCAGGGAATATAGTCCCAGAAGAAAATGGCTTTTACTAAGAAATTAAACCAACGGTAACGGTACTTTCTGTATTCGGATGTACATGTTAGCAGTGTATCACCTGAACATTTCATTTTGAAAGATTACGAGATTTGATATACGAGATTAGATATTTTCTAATATGCTCAAATATCAGTATTGATATTTCTCTTTCTGTCTGCCCGCCTCTCCCTCTCTCTATCTTTATCTCTGTTAATCCTTCATCTTTTGCTTTCTCACTCTAGCTGGCTGTCTGTTTCTTCCCTTTTCCCACCTTCCTGACTCTTTCCCCCCTTTTAAGTATTCATTACACTGAGGCAGAAGTTTAGAAGGGCAGCACGGGCACAAATCACTTCCTGATCATCTCTCAANAAAAAAAAAAAAAAGAAAACAACAATGGGTGAAGTGGACTGTTGACTTACTTTTATCCTCTCTCTCTGAGCAACATTTTTGTACATAGCAGCCATCCACTAACACACATGGATGAATCCAGTTCTGGTTGATGTTTTTTTTGTTTTTGTTTTTTTTTCCCACAAGGGAGAAGACTGCAGCAACATTTGTCATCTTGAGAACAACTTTATTTAAAACAAGCCAACGCATTTCGACTCAAGGCCTTCGTCAGGGTTACCAAAACTCAAAAAAACAAACAAACAAAAAAAAAGTTTTTTCACACTCACACTGAGCATTCTTGAAGTTTCTCTGCTCCACCTGGCAGCAGATTGTCTTATAAGCTGATGGCTGAGTTGTAACAAAACATTGCATTTGAGTGATCACCTTGAGAAAGCCTGCTGCTCATTGTCTGCGTCTGAGTGTATTTGTGTGTCCCTCAGTTGGTGTCAGAGTGTCTGAGAGTGTAGGAACGACCATAAAGTGCTTCAGATCAACACAGCGGTCCCTGGTGTTCACACAGATAGAGGCTAAGATGGTGTGTGTATGAATGCATGTAACTATCTGTCTTCCACACACCTCCCTCTGCTTGCAGTCTCCAAAAAAAAAAAAAAAAAAAANAAAAAAAAAAAAAAAAAAAAGAAGCAGAATGGTGCTCTTTTGAGTAAAATGCTTGGACTCTTTTGATCCGGGAAATTACATTCAGCAAATTTGTACCTTAAAAGGTAAAATTAGGTAGTAAAAGGTACACATCTGGTCTCATGAGGGCTGGAAATGTACCTGTAATGGTACATCTATGAGCCTTGTACATTTGAGTACAAAATGTGCCCCTCTTATCTCAAAATTACCGAGCGTGACAGAAAGGGATCCATGTTATTGATGAAGAAGTGAATGAGTGGGAGGGGAAAGAAGGAAAGAGGGAGAGGAAGAGAAGGAAAGAGAAAGGCAGAGAGAGAAGGAGAGAGACATTCTAAATATACCAGCTGAGGGAGAGGAGAAAGTGCCCAATCTCTGGAAACCACGGTGTGATGAAAAATGACATTTGGAGGCACAGCAGAGAGGGAAGTTTAGAAAGAGAGAGTGAGAGTCAGAGAGAGAGAGAGAGAGAGAGAGAGAGAGAGAGAGACAGAGAGAGAGAAAGTACCTTTACAGTCGGTTTCACCTGTCTGTCTGATGGATGGATGAAATCAGACTCTTTTAAGTGAAGTAGAACCTGCATTCTTCCTCTATTAGTGAACATGAGAGCAGCTCCACCCTCCTCTAGCCTTCATTTTCGCATATCTCAGAGAAATAGGAATCCTAGAGCATCTACAGCTACAGGACAACCATGGCAATTGTCAACAAAGGCTTATAATATTGGATAGATTTTGACTTTGCTCATCTACTGCTTTAATAATCCCAGCCAAGAGGCAACAAAAGTCAAAAAAAGGACTGAAATTGAATTAAAGTAGCTATTTCTCTGTATTAGTGTTTTCTCATGCCTGATGCCATCCTCTCCGCCTTCAACCGACCCCATTTACATTTTTGCTTTAATATTTTCTTAAGTCCAAAGCTTCCAGATATCCCTCTTTTGCATTTGTTTATTTGGCTCAAAGTGCTTTTTTGCTTTTATTGCCCAAGAGCCTTGCATAAAGAGGAAGCGTAGTCAAAATGAGGAGGATAACTATGAAAGTGGTGCGTTGTGTATTCTATTGAGAGAGACTTTGATGTTATTTTTGCAGTGTTAAGTCAGCTTGTAGCCACGCCGCAGCTAGCGCCTGTAGGTGAGGGCTGCCATTTCCCTTTTTCTTTTATTGTCTAGTGCTGCTGAACTGGGCGATGGAAAGGATCAGACAACAGAGCTGCGTTTACCACCTGGATCTGCACTGTCAGCAGACAAAATCTGCAGCTGTGTGTTGTTCTTGTGTGTGTCTGACCTCAGGATGTTTTGGGGGTGGCTCTGTTGTGTGTGTGGATGATGGATTTATAGTGACATCGGGACTGTAAATCAGGGTGAAATGAGTTCTCCAGGTTAGTAGAGAACAAAGGACAGAAAGAGAAAAGAGCTTTATGATGATGAACACACACACACACACACACACACACACACACACACACACACACACACACACACACACACAGAGTAGAAGAAAAGGCTGATCATGTTAACTCTGTTAACCAGAGAGAGATGGAAAAGAAATGGTGGAGAGAAAATGGTTAAAAAAAAGAAAAAAAGCATCCCACTCCTAATTTTCTCTCCTTCTCTGCCTGCCTTTCTATCTTTATTTCACATACACACACACAGACAGAGAGAGAAAGAGAGAGAGAGAGAGAGAGAGAGAGAGAGTTGAGTTTCCTCAGTGCTGTTAAATTGGAGGCTTAATTTGGAGCTGCTGGCTTTCTCCACAGGTCACATGGACCGAATTTGACCACAGAGGCTAAATTGTGGAATTCATTAATCAAACACACACATAAAACACACACACACACACACGTTTGCACACACACACGCACACACACACACATGCACACATGCTCCTGGCAGGCTCACTGAGGTCTAATCAAGCTGAAATCTCCTGAGGTTACAATTAGGCTGGAGAGCCGCAGTCCTAACCATGGCTACAAAACAAACCTCTACCCCTTCAGTTAACACACACACGCACAAGCACACACACACACACACGCACACAAATTAAAATGAACATCCTCTCTAAAATCGTGCATAAATGTTAGAAGGCGGAATACTGAATTTTAAGGTGGGTGTATCACTTGAACATTTGAGTTTGAAAGATTGGGGGATTTGGAAAAATAACAGGAAAACTAAAATATGGGTTCATGTCTTGCAAAATGATTGTCAGTGAATAACATGTACATGCTTTGTATAAATTGGGCTCAAACACGCATGATTTAAATTGTTTTTTTTTTTAAATTTTTTACTGCTCTACATTTATCTGACAGCTGTTGTAACTTTGCAAATTGCAGTACATATGTATTCCTGAAGTACATATTATAATGTACGTATTTTATTTAAAAAAATATATTACTCAAAAAAAAAAAAAATTAAAACAAAGAGCACTTATATGTTTCTCTTATACTGATGGTCAGTCAAAGGTAAGTTAGTCCAAACAAAAATTAAACTTAATGTTAGAGACATAAATGACTAAAATGTGTGAAAACATGTTCAGTAAAATGTTTGTATGTTTATGCATTATAAGTTATGTGAAAGTAGCAATGAGAGAGAGACAGAAAGAGAGAGAGAGGGAGGATTGCTGATAGAGAGAAAGAGATTGACAGAGAGAAAAGGAAATATAGGGCGAAAAAAAGCCAGACAAAGAGAATGAGAGGGGAAGATTGTCAGATAGAGACATAAACTGTCAGACAGAGAGAGCAGAGGGGGAGAGGGAGGGAGAAAAACATAGAGAGAAATAAAGACAGAGAAAGAGAGATTACTGATAGAGAGGGAGAGAGACTGACAGAAAGAGAGCAAAAAAAGAGAAAGAAAGAAAGAAAGTAAGAAAGAAAGAAAGAAAGAAAGAAAGAAAGAAAGACATGGGGTAATGAGTTGTAGAGATCATCACTATCTGGTGATTCAAGGAATAACTAATGATAAAATTAAAAAACTGGAAAACATTGTAAAGTGGATTACAGCGATATATTCCGGAAAACATTTCACTAACAGATTAAAATCCTTCCTCAATAGTATATAATATAATAATATAATCAAGTATAAGCCAATCTCGTGTATAAGCTGACCCCCTGATTTTGACCTGCAAATTTAGATTTTTAAAGAAACTCGTATATGAGCCGACCCTCTGATGTTGTTCCATCAATTTAGTTGTTTAGCAAATTACCTGTTTTTCTGGGTATTGTCATAGTATTCCTGTGATTTTCTGAAAATAATCCACGTA
Source organism: Lucifuga dentata (assembly GCA_014773175.1). NCBI lineage: Eukaryota > Metazoa > Chordata > Actinopteri > Ophidiiformes > Bythitidae > Lucifuga > Lucifuga dentata. The sequence continues at coordinate 38,193 of VXCM01000342.1, forward strand.
CCGGTACCGGTAAACAGCTGATTAACTGACATTAGCTGACATTAACTTTTCCGGTCTCCTCTTGTTTGAATCGCCAAACAGTTCATTCCAGTCCTGCTCTGTGTAACGTGTCCTCATCATTGACGAGTTCATGTAGTTTCCATTCTGTGTTGTATCTTATCTCAAGCTTCTTGCTAATAAAGCACAATGATGTTGAAAGAGACTACCAAATAATGTTACTGTACTGGTATATGAAACAGCACTTTTATAAAGTTGTCTCTGATTGGCCCATTCTTTTGTGTTTGACCAATTACAAGAGTGCTTACTGGCCACCGCAAAATGTGCTGGATAAGATGTTTAGTCGGGAAATATCTCACTCTAAGGTATGATTTAAACTATTTTCCATGGGTAGTGGTAATGGGTAGTATTTCCAGCCCTGGAAATTTCCTTCTCTGGGGTCAAATTTGAATTTCTTGTGTAGAAGCCAACCCCCCCGATTTGCTTTGTGAAATTTGGTAAAAAAACAAAACAAAAAAAAAACTAAAAAAAAAAAACTGCATATACTCGAGCATACACAGTAATTATCAACACTGAGTCTTTCTGGGTGAGAAAAATGTAAAGATACTTTGCCTTGTGACAGCAAACTTCCTTCACATTCATCACCACGGTGACGGAGACAGTATGGGACCTATTTTCCAAATGATGGATGTCTGCAGGAAAGGAAACTCCTTGAATATTTAATGGATTTCCACTACTTTTTTCTCTCGACCGCTGGGAGCTCAACTGGAGCTCATATGCCCCTGAGATGTCTGTCCGGTTTTACTGTTAGCGAACATGCATACAAACACATACTCCCACGCATGCACACACACACACACACACGCACACAAATACACAGTAGAGATATAGAGGAAGGGCTGATCAGGCATGCGGAGTGGGGAGGGCATTCCAAAGGGACTAATTAAAGGGATGGAACAGACTGAAGAACTCATTGGAGACTACCACTCTTTCTCCAACTCTATCTCTTGCTGCTTTTGCTCTTCCCTTCTTTTTTTTTTTTTNTTTTTTTTTTTTTTATTCTTCTCTGCTCAGTTAATGAAAGTTACATTCCAATGTTACAGGATCTAATGCTGCTCTTCTGCCATTATTCTGTCAGATACACAGTAAGTATCTTCAGTTGAGGAGTTGAGGAATTGCTGTTTGAATTGGCTGCTTGAAACATTTTCTCATATCAAACACATGCATGCACACCCCACGCATACACAAGACACACATGAACATGTGAACAATATATGCAAAAAAGTAAATGTAGTATTTTGTAAACAGTATACAACCGATTTTTTTTCACACACATTTGCCACAGGCTGCTGAGTTTGATACCGATGTGAGTCAAGTTGTAGAGACGCTATTGATCAGAACCCTGTGTTCCTGAAAACACACACACACACACACACACACACACAGTTTCCTCCTTTCCCCTCTTTTCCTTCCTTTCTCTCTCATTCTCTCTCTGTCTCTCTTTTCCTGGTGCTTTTTTGAATCCATGTCTGCATCACACACCCACTTGTTCTGCTGCAGACGGAACAAACATCCAACCATAATGAAGTGGTGGTGCATCATCACAAACACACCGCTGTGTGTCCAAAGGAGCTGGAGAGGAAACACACACTGTTTCTGCTTTGCTTTCTAATTATTTACTACGAGTAGAGCATAGGTGAGGACAGGAAGGAGGGGAAGAAGAGGGGAAGATGAGAGGATAGGCAGGCTAAATGAGAAGACAGAAGATGAATGGAAGAAGAGATGAAAAGGGACAATAAAGCATATGTGTGTATGATTACATGTATGTGTGTGTATGTGTGTGTGTTGCCCTCTAACCAGGGAAAGCCTTGGCTCAGCCTGTCTGGCTTTGCAGCATTTCCCAGATCTAGAAACGCCTGGCTGCTGCATCAGATGACTCACACACCCAGATAAGAGCTGAAGCCAAAGTTTAACACACACAGATGCAAACACATGCACATGCATGTACACTGTAATACATTTTCATTTGTACAAAAAAACAAGCCAGAACATTCCATGACCCAGTCTGGATAATCTCATTTGCAATGATCAAGACAAGAATGTTTGGTTTCCCCTGTTGTATTCAAAGTACTTGACATCCTCCTGTTTGAAATTCTTTTATTTTTTTATTTTTTTTGGGTCCATATCTTGTCCAAAGTATTTCAAAAGTATTTATTGTATCATCCAACATTCATCCAATACCTTTGCTGGTAAACTACAAAAGTAAATCAATCCAGAATCAATCTCCAGTATTTCAATTTTCATATTGTGTCTCTTATGTGTTTGCTTTTGCATTGCTAGCCTTCCATATTCATCTAGTCTCTCTCTCTCTCTCTCGCTTCCTCACAACTCACAATATTCCCTGGTGGACAAACACAGTTTATTTGTCTTTATAGAACTTTCTGTCCAAGCCAGTGCTCAGAATATAAAGTGCTGAGAACGTACACATCCCTCCTGAACTCAGTGTAAACACCTGGCAGCATCTGGACAGACAGAAAACAAGAGAGACAGACACAAAACAAGAGATTTTGCACGTACGAGTGTTTTTGCAACACCAGTTGCATCATTCCCACAAAGATATAATAAGGGAAACATCCATTATTAAAGCATACAGTATAGAAATACCAGAGAGGAAAATAACACAATTCTTGGTTAGTTATGTAAGTAAGTGTGTGTGTGTGTGTGTGTGTATGTATGTGGTTTGAATAGACAGTCCTGACCTATGCTGAAACAGCTTTAGACTGCTTTGGCTAGGATTATATTCCACTTCACTCAACAGATGCTATCAATTGGGAAACCATCCGAATACACACAGACACACACACAGACACACACACACACACTACTCATCAATGGTCAGTGACAGCATTTTGTATTATGAACAGAACTCAGCTCATGTTAGCTTTTAATGTTGTCTTGTGACAGCAAGTTTTTCAACAACACGTCTCCTTCTCTTCTTCATTCTTTCATCCTTCTGTCTCTCTCTCCTCCACCTCCTTCTCCTCCTCTACCTCTGTGTCTCCCCCCTCTGTGTGGGTGTGTTTGCAGTAAACAATAATTTTGCTTGTGTAAATAATTTTGTTCTTTGGCAAGGCAGAGAGGCGCTGTCTTTGCAATAAGCAGGATGTCTGTGAATACTGATTGTGTCTATGTGTTTTACTGTCCGTGGTTTATGCCTAATGTGTGCGCCTTTAAAATGGCTGTCTATGTGTGCAGATATATTTATGTAATACCAGAATTTGGGACAAAGGGTTTTGAAATATATATTTGAAAACGTAACTTTATGTTATGCGTGGTCTAATGTGTTTTTGTTTTTCTTTGACAGAATGCGGGAACGGAGTCCTTGCATTTGTGGAGTGGGTGTGTGGAGTCTCCTGCTGTCCCTCTGTCTGGCTTCCCTCACACATGCACACAGAAGCCACACAGGTAGGTACATGTGTGTGTGTATATGTGTGTACAGTACATAAGCTTATCAGACTGTCAGTGCCTGTATAAAGCGTTGAGTGTATTGCATTTCTGCAGGATTAGCACTGCAGCAGCTGCAACTGTTACTTTTTACATCTAACATTGAAGGGAACGGCCGTGCGCCCCAGGCACCACGGGGGTCGGGCTCACAATGAAATATGAGACCACCGAGGCCGATTGCCAGGAAGAACACATACAAAAGTTCTTTAATATAAGAATAATCCGACAAAAAAAGGTGCTCTCAGTTCAGGGATGTTCATTTCTTTGCAGTCGCAGCAGGGTGGGACGACTTCCCAGCATGCCTGTGGGATAGAGCACAGAGAGCGAGCAATGAGACTTATGGATTATAAAGCCCTGGTTGGGTGATAGCCTGCCCCTGTGTGCCAGGCGGCTGACTCACGAGCGTGATTGAGCCCAGAGGCCTCTTACTATTTGCCAGTTCATTTCTCATGTGAGAGTCGAGTATCTTCACCTCTCTGCTTCACACTGATCGCCTGTGTGTGTGACACCGAAAATTACCTAGCTCCAGGTGAAAAGTTTTAATAGAAACCACATTGTACCTGCTACCCAGATAAGAACATGAGGGTTTTTTTTTTTTTTTTTTTTTTGCCGGGGTTCATGTTGCTTGTTCACATACACACATAGTGCTTAACTTGAACACCTGAACAGCATAATGCAACCAGGTGCAATAGCTCTGCAGCTAAACCTACTTTTGTGGAGAGTACAAGGTTTAAATTTTTTTAATGGTCATACATTATATTCAATTTAGGGCTTATTATAATTTTTTTGTTGTAAAAAAATCATCGGTGTTTTTAGCTTCAACTTTTAATGTAAAAAAATAAAGAGAGTGAAAATATCAATAATTCAAAGATCCAGGTAAATTGGATCATATAAAGAGCATGTCCAGCTCAAACAGCTCATAGTTTTACCTGTTTATTGCTTTATTTCTGTGTGTTCTCTCTCCATTTTTCTCTCCACTTTCTATTATCAGAAGTCACTGAGCTGTTCTTACTGCTGGATGCTTTTTATTATAAACTATAATAAACTTTTTTTTTTTTTTTTTTTTTTTTTAAAGAGTCTTATTGTAGCAGAAAATAAAACTAACACCTGGATGAAAAATTAGTGCAGAAAGAACACAGGAACATCCTGAATCGTTGTATCTTGAGCCTTGCAAGATGTCTTTTTGGCCTTATGAGGTATATATTCTAGAAGGTGTGGCATTTTAGGGCATTTTCACACTCGGCCTAAATACCTGAGTACAATGAAAGCATCAAGCAATAAACATGTTGGTTTGAGTAAGTTCATAACAGTACAGCTTTCAAGTATTTGGTGCTTTCAGTAAATTCACAACACAGTTATCGTTGAGTGAAGTTATTGTGTGTTTTTATATATGTCTGTACTGTTGTATTTGCACTGTATGCAACGACACATATAGGAGACATGACAGCATTAAGTTCCAGTGTGTGGAGCAGGTAGCTTTTACTCTCGATGCAAACCCAAGAGCTCAAATACAGCTTTCACACTTCACCAAACCTACCAAATGCCACTGAGTCAATTAAAAAAAAAAAAACATTTCATCAGACCGAGTGAGAAAATGCCCTGAGTCAGAGTATGTATCTAGTGCTTTAGCCTTCTAGGAAGAAACTGTTGTAATAACGTGACTCATATGCTTGTATTTGTGTGTACATGGTAAATTTGCATGTGTTTTTATAGGAATATGAGCACCTCTAATTGTAGATTTGTGTGACAGCTCAACTCTGGCTGCCAGGCATTATCTTCTCTTTTTAGAGGAAGTGTCTTGACAAAGCAAAGACAGACATTTTCATAAATGGAAGGATGGTTAAAGAAACAAAACAAAACATGAAGACTGTTACTGTGGTGCATCACCAGTTTTTCAGTGAAGTGCTGAGGTTGCACAAAGCAAAGAAAGCAGAGTAATACAGGAATAGAAATTCAGAGTATAAAAAGTTCAGTATGTGGTGCTTTGTGTGACTGAAGATTCTACTCTGCCATACTAATTTTTTAAACAGTGTCACCGGCAGTAGTGTTAGATTATTAATTTGACAAAGTTGTGTGTGCATGAGCATGCATGTTCCTGTTAGTGCGTGATTGATTGTAGAGTAATTTGTAATCTGGGAGTTACAGTGTTATCCAGTTGCAGGGTTGTCTGAGCAGGGAAAAAACAGACGGGTAATCAGATAATTGCTGAATACAATCCCTTAGGTCAGCCCAAGGTGGATGCTCACACATACTATGCACAGACACTGTCTCTTTTTCTCTCCTACACACATACATACACATACACACACACACACACACACACACACACACACGCATGTAAAGAAAATTTGATTGCAATGCTACTGGGGTAAGGCAGCGACTGAACTCATTCAATTTAACTCTCATGAAAATGGTACCCCAGTTCATCATGGTTTCTGCAATTACATCCTCCTCTCTCCTCCTCCTCCTCCTCCTCCTCCTCCTCCTCCTCCTCCTCCTCCTCCTCCTCCTCCTCCTCCTCCTCCTCCTCCTCCTCCTCCTCCTCCTCCTCCTCCTCCTCCTCCTCCTCCTCCTCCTCCTCCTCCTCCTCCTCCTCCTCCTCCTCCTCCTCCTCCTCCTCCTCCTCCTCCTCCTCCTCCTCCTCCTCCTCCTCCTCCTCCTCCTCCTCCTCCTCCTCCTCCTCCTCCTCCTCCTCCTCCTCCTCCTCCTCCTCCTCCTCCTCCTCCTCCTCCTCCTCCTCCTCCTCCTCCTCCTCCTCCTCCTCCTCCTCCTCCTCCTCCTCCTCCTCCTCCTCCTCCTCCTCCTCTCACCAAAACTTAGCTCTATAATACCAAAGAAATTTATGTTTATGTGTGTGCACCTTTTTGCACCAGCTTGTGCTGACAAGACAGCTGTGGCGACCTGAAGAGGAAAGCTGAGGGGACAGAGAAGTGGCTGTGTGTGTGTGTGCGTGTGTGTGTGTTTGTGTGTGTGTGTGTGTGTGTGTGTGTGTGTGCATGCCAAGCTTCTGTTCACCTATTATCTTCCAGATTCTTATCGCTCAGAGAGGTGGAAGGCCAGAAGAGAAAAAGGTCCTTCCCCTGTGCAGTCAGCAGATCTCCATCTGTTAAAAAATACATCCTCCTGTTTTGTCCTATTCATATGCTTCATTATATTAAAAACATTATTTCTGAAATGTGTGAAAATTATGCATGAACATGGAGCTCTGACACTCTTTAGGACAATTTTCCAGACAAGAATTTAACTTAGGTCTATAATAAAGTGACTTTACAGATGTCAGATTGTTTGAAAAAGAGTCTCAGATTTACTCAGCTTGATTTAACTGATTTCCTGAAGGAAGGTTGGAGCTACTGTAGGACTACATGAAGGCTGAAATTAAACTCGGAATGAGGAAGACGTGATTTCAGATTAATCTCATCAGTAGAGACATATGGATTATTTGGGCTATTTCGAGGAAATCCAAGAGTGCCACCAGTGACACAAGAGCAAACCAGGCAAAAACCTATGAGGCCATATTTGCATATATGAGGAAATGCAGTGGGTATAATTTCACTATTTTAATGTTACATAATTTTCACTCCAATGCACTGTGGGCTTTTTGTGATTCACTCCGGCTTTTATGAGCAGCCTCACGCCACCAATGAGAACTAAAACAGGTAATTTAAATTAATCTCATTTAAATTAGTCAAGGACTCCATCAGCAAGAAGTTACTAATCCAAAATGAAGGTTCATTTTGGAAAGTCACTGCCTGCTGCTGGTTTACCTCACACCCTGTCTGCAGATCTTCCAATGAAGAGATCTTTAATTCTATACAAAGTTGAGGCCTTGGGTTAAATGCCTCAGCGGCTTTGCCAATAGTCTTGGAGAAACAGCTTGGCTTGGATGTCGAAATAAAGCGGAACAGTGATGATGTAGATCACTTCACCACACACTGTCGAGTCATTGATTCTTAGTCTATGGGCTGAAATCGCAATACATCGCCACTGATTAGAGGCTACTAAGAACTTAACTTACTGTGAAAGGCATTTAGTCTGCAAAGAAAAGAAGCTAAAGATGTAGGTACAAAGGAACACAGGGATGCTGTAAGACGCACGTGCTAAACTGCTCTCAGATGAGCTCAGAAGTACATGCATATGCATTCAGTCAGACACACAGACCAGCCTGCAGTAAAAGAACACGGAAAGACACACAAAAATGTAAACACACACACACACTTCTTCATACATGCACACTCAAAGAGGCTTTCTAATGTGATGTGTAGAGACAGGCTGTCTGCCCTCCTTAGAGGATGCTCCACAGTAAAGCTGCACTCCACGCCTAGTCCACACACACACACACACACACTGCTCCATATGGCTTGTGAAATATTCAAGCTGAAAATTACAAATGTGGAATTTTTCATACTGACAAACATCCAAGCATCCCCCAGCACTATTCATTCACTGGTCAAGAGACTGTGTGTGTGTCTGTGTGTGTGTGTGTGTGTGTTTTGAGAGAGAGACAGAGATGGAGCGAGGGGTGGAAAATACAGATTTTGTCAGTCTTACAAGTTCATGGAGACAAAGAGGCCATACTAATGACTCACTAATCTGATTTCAGCTGACTGGCTACCTGCCTTCATGCCCTCAAAGCAAAATATGGTGACGTCAGGCTACTTAGCATGATACTTAACTTTAGCAGCTGAAACATCAGCAAACTGTTTACAGCAAATTAGTGTACAAACATTAATAGAACCACATTTTATACAATGTGCATTACTACGTTAAAGCAGGTGTTATAATAACAAAAATTATGGTAAGCTAAGGTGTGAAGATTTACTTAGTGCTGTTAGCCTCGACTAACAGGGATATTCTTGCCAGAGGAAGAACTGCAACATAATGTTTCTTTTCCTTTACTTTGAGGATTTAAAAAGCTTACAGAGAACATCCACAGCCTGTAGAACGCTGTAGCTCCGGTGCAGACGGGAGCTTAATGAGTCCACAGCAGAGCAGGCGAGTGGCTGTAAAATACAGAAAAAATAGGTTCCAGCAGTTGGTTAGTTCTGGCAGTAATATAACCTCAGCAGGTTAAAAAATATTATTTAGCAAAAATAACTAATATACGCTGTGGTGGTACAAAAATAACAAGAGGTACGCTATAATTTGCACTACAATACTTAAGGATAAATTTACATAGTAATCCAAATTTTAATTTATTTCTGTACTCAAAAATGGTTTTCATACCACTAAGTTTTTCTGAACAGACTCAGAACAGAAGTAAGAAAACAGTGAAATATGGGAAAAGACAACATGACAGAGACACGAATGAAAAAGAGAAAAGAGTGAATGTAGTTTTGACATCTTTTTTTAAGGCCTTGGTATTTTTAAAATGTGCCATATTAGAGGAACATCGCATAACAGATTGTAATGTAGTTCTGCTGATAACATCATGATTGTTGTCCCATTGCCTTATGACAGCAGAGGCACATGTTAATGCTAATCTGTCCATTTGATTATCATTATGGGTGCTATGTAGCCCCTGACTCTCTCTCTCACTCTTTTTCCCTCTCTTACTCCACTTCAGTTAGTTGTGTTGTTGACAGACTCCTAGGAAACAAATTTGCATACACTTACCTTTGCCAATCAGTGTGTCCTTGGTAGCGCATGTTGTTTTAGCCATGATGTATTCATAGTTATTAAGGTTCCTGGGAATTTATCTGATAACTGACTTCAGGCTTTCTGGCCTTTTGTCTATCACAGGATAATTCTCTGTGTTTATTCCTACTCAGACCTGATTTCTTCACATATTCAAAGGATGCTGAGATGGGAAATTTATATATTTTTCAATGTCTCTCAGGCAGACTGCCTGTTTGCTGAAATATTGAATAAGGAGATCACAAACCAGCTAAAATGGCTTTTCTACCAAGGGGAAGTGTCTTTATTGCTGTTATTTTCTACCAAGAGAGGAAAATGAATATCTATGAAAGTAGAAAGGTGATGGCAGACAGAGAGATGCACTCTGCTAGGAGGCAACATGATTCATTGCCTGTGTCTGAAGAACCAAGCTGACAGAAAAACAAAAGCAGACTGTGAGGGTGTGACTGGGTTATTAAGGGCTTGCCATCTGCTAGGTATATATCTGGTATGGTGTATGTGTTGTCTGCATTTGCCTGTAGGTTTTTGTGTATATTTCACAATATTTCCAAGAGTCCATATATTACAACAACATATTAGGAAATATAAAATATGTTATTCCGAATATAAAACTTAATGATGATTATGAGCTAAGGAATACAGTAAATTCTGCATTTAACTCCTTTTGTTCTGTAACTTGTGGGCTCAAATTTGGGAATAATCCTGTTTTCACATCTGCATTCACTGCTATGCTGATGACACTCAATTCATCTTCCTGTCACACTGACAAACCTCTTATTTGTTGTGTTATGTCTAGCAGATGTGACAGACTGAATATCCAGCAATATTCCATGGTTAAATTCTGACAAAACAGAAACTCTCATCATTGGTTAGGAAAATCTACCTGCTCAGACAAATTGCATAGCATCTCGATACATCTGCCAGCTAGCTAAAGCCCTTTTGTAAAAAAAAAAAAAAAAAAAATGTAGGTTTGGTTTTTTAATTTCCGAATTTAATTTTGAGAGTCATGCTAGTCAGCTTGTCTATTCTGGTTTTGAATTTATGAGATGATTCAATAGACTGGATCAATTCTGAGTCTTCAGCACAAAATTTACAGAATCCTGCTTTCAAACATTTAATTAAAAACCAAAAAAAAAAAATAAATAAAAAGTTCATATTCCCCACTGTTAGAATTCTTAAACTGGCTGCTAGCCTGTTTTAGGATTTATTTTTCGATTTTATTGATGAATCTTCAGGCATCATGGTCTTGCTTCAGAAAACATTTTCATAAGCTCCTTTCAGACATGGAATCTGTGAAATTGCTGGCATCACCTATCTGTTAAAGTGGTGGCTTTCTGCCATTTAAGCATAGATCTCCTTTATAGCAAAGCGCCACAAAAGCTCTGTTCAAACCCGCCAGGACCTTTGCGGATAGAAGCACAACTCTTGCACGATATTTGGCGTCTGCCAGGCGAGGTNCCCGCCAGGACCTTTGCGGATAGAAGCACAACTCTTGCACGATATTTGGCGTCTGCCAGGCGAGGTGAGAGATTGTTTACAGCAGCGAGCGGTACTGTTTAGCTGTCTGCTCAGCATGGGTGGAGAGCAGCTCTCTAATTCTGCATCAGACCAATTTCCAGCCATTTCATTGTTCATAAAAAATGTGTTCAGTTAAAATCTGCCATTAAAAACAGAATTCTGTGATGTAGGATTTTAAAGCGACACTTCCCAGTCTCATATGATTGGTCCACACACTGTACGCAAAACATCTAACACCAGAGCACCGTAATCTTGTGCATGCCTATGCTGGAAATGTGACTGCATTTATTCACACTTGTGCTATTAAGGAAGTTACAGGAATGTTACTCGGCCCTACCTAATAAAATTGCTGGCACGGTTTTTATGGAAAAGTGATTCTGGGTTCTTTGCAAGCATGAAGTTGAAGTGCTAATTGCAGGGAAATTAACAGAATGGGCTGCATGTCTGAAAAGAGCTGTAGATTGACATTTCATTTTTAGGTGTTAGTATTTATTTGATTTCTATGTTGCTTTGCATCTTACATTTCTTTGCATTATTACTACTTTGCTTTATTTATTCCTGTGGTATGGCTGTACTGATTCTTTTTATGTGAAACACCTTTATCATTATTAATAAATATTCAGGCTTTCTTCAGCAGTCAGTAAAGAGAAACAGCATCATAAAGAAAATGAATGTTTTCCTCCATTATGAAAAGAGGTAACGCACACTAGAGATGACTAAAATCCAAATTAAAGTTCAAAGGCAAACATTAAACATTAATGAATAGTTCACATTTTTACGAATAAGATCTTCTGTGTTTTACAGTGATGACCTTCAGATAGATTGCTGTTAGTATCTGAGTAGAGATTTGGAATAGATTATTAGTTTTGCAGACCATTGTACTTTGTATAAAAGCCCATGCTGGGATTTTATTGAACTTATGAACTGGAAATTTGAAATTATTTTAGGACGGTGAACTTAATATGGTTAACAACACAGACAGATTTCCTGCAGAGCGTTTTAATAATACACTAAATTTGGAGCTGACAGGTGCTGTCTGGAGTTTTTATCAGCTCATCGGGCTGCTGTGGCTCTGGGAAAAGTTTCCAAATCTACCTAAAAGTGCTAAATTAACTCTGATGGTTTGTCACATATGTGATGTTGATGTTTACAGTCTTGTGTGTAGGTGCTGTGGTTGCTGCCTGATTATGTGCGTGCACTAATTGGTGTAAATGAAGAGTTTCCTCTGGCTGCATAGTGAGATTACCTCATTGGAGCACTCTCATTGTATCCATTAGTGCAAATCGTTACCTGTTAGCTCACCAGCTCACCCTGCACGGACTCACACTGGTACAAATGTATGGTTTCTTAAGCAAAACTAAAGCCTCTATTGACTCTCTGCCTTTGGTTAAGCCACTATGTGGAACTCGGAGGGTAACAACAATACTGTGGATTAACAGGTTTGGGAAGAAAGCCACTGGGAGATACTATGAAAACAGCACTGACTAATGAGCCTGGACTTGAGCTTACAGGACATACAGTCCATGTATCTGTGTCTGAGTTTCCAAACTTTCCTCCTTCCCTTACATCTTCCTGTATCCTGTCTCTCCCCTTCTCTCTTTTACTCTCTGTTTCCTATTCTCCCTTTCCTCCTCTCTCTGACTTTTACTTTATTTCACAGTTATTAAACCAGGAAATTTCAATCAAGTAGCACAGTATGTATTTCTGCAGGGGCAGGAGAGAAAGACTGAACTTTTATTTAATGCAGCTCTTCTTTCTTTTCTCCTCTCCACCTCCATCTAGTCTCTCTTTTCTTCCACAGCTGAACTCAACCTTGGCTCTTTATAGTTTATGATTCAATTTCCAATTTGTCCTCCAGAGGTATTTGCTTGGTGGGTGGTGCAGCAGTTTTGTTCTTATGTTTATACAGTGCTCGCCTTTGGTATTCATAGTACCACAGTCTTGTAAATACAGGCATTTGAATTTTCAATCCTGTCTGCAATTTTTTTTTAAGCTTTATTATACATGAAAGTCACATTGAGACAGGAAATGCCCTTTCATGCAAGCTCTCTGTAAATGAGGAGAGATGCTCTGAAATATGTATAACCAAGAACTAATACTCTATTGTTTCCCTTTATTACAATCACAGATGTCTCTTACTTTGGGACTTGAAGGTTGTTAGTTCAGTGCACCCCTCAGACCAACAACAGTGTACTGCAGCAATTTTGTAGTCTTAAATCTAGTATAAATGCGCTACGATCTCCACAGTGTGAAACACAGGTGGTGCTGGTTCCACCCAACTAATTGTACTTTAAACTACAGAATGAAATACAAACAAGAGGGTGTTTCTTAAAATCATTACACAAACCAGCCCCATCTGAAGTAGTATAATTTCAATCATCAACTGAGATTACTCAGCTGATGGGTTGAAACACCTGAAACATCTTTAAATATTATACATGCCAATACCACTTGTACGAACTACCTTGTACGAACTTGTACGAACACCATCTCTAAATACAAATAAATGAACCAGCACCCCTCAGACACAGTGTCACCAAAAATGGAATATTATGAGCTTTGAAAGGGTTTGATTTATTAAAGGGCTGTTGTATTGGATTGCATCACACTGTACAGGTCGACTGAGAAACTGCTAAATCATGCTAAGTCAGCTTGCTATCTACTAGGTTACTGCGACAATGGTTGCTTGTATTGTAATGCTTCTTTCTAGATTGTATCTTGACATTTCTAGTATCAGTGGACGAGTCTTTTATATTATATTTGCAACCTCAGAGTCTGATATGATAATGAATTCTGATATTATGAATTCTGATATTATAAATGAAGTTAAGTATTATTTAAGTTACTATGACTGTATAATTTATTTATCTAGTCATAGATTCTGTTGTAGTTGTTTACTCTTTTGAGTCTCTTTTGCCTGCCCTCTTATGATATTCCCATGATTTCATGCCAGTATAAAGTAATTCCTTTGATGTATAGTACATTTAATAATTCAATTAATAAAAATATTACCAATGTCTCCCTTGTTGTGATCAGATCTCAATCAGTGTCATTTACACTGGCAACATGTGCAGGGAGAAACTACTGCCAGTAAGAGGTGAAGAAAGAAAAGTAAGTTTGGAATAATCAGAAAAGTAAGAGATATGTACTTGCCTGCTGTTGCCATTAAAGGGTTAGACTAAATTTGTGTATTTTGTTCTTACTGTTCATGCAAAGTATTAACATCAATTCTTGCAAGAACTGTCGAAACAAAATAGGATATTGTGTAGGTATATTTTATGTCTAAGGATGATTGTTTAATATTGCTATAGTTAGGAAATAACCTTGTGAAAATCAGAAATGTCAAATGACATTGTATGATTTGCAAACAGCCTCTGAACACATCAAAGCATTTTGCTCCTCTTCTGGGTCCACTTGCCCCCGTTTCCTTCCCTTTTCATTCCCCATGTGTACAGCTTCTGATACTGTCTCAGAGGGCTGTACAAATGACCAGATGTTTGGAAGGGAAAGAAATGACTGGACGTTACCTTTTGAACAATTTAGATATTTGAGACAGGTTTTCAGGGATGGTAAAAATCCATCCAAAGCTTTCCTTTTTCTAGCCAAGTGTGTATTTATAACCAAGGATGTTTTGGACAGATTTAGACTATTATATTCTATTGTCATACCCTGCAACAAACATTCATTACCTACAGTGTCTTGAGTTACAGTTTTATCTTTTGTGAGTCTTTCCTGTCTTCCATGAGGCTGGATCCAAAGCAGGGCAACCTCATTGCGAACACAGAGCTCTCCCTGTAGAGCTGGCATGTTTGAAGCTATATAAATAATGAATGGCACTTCACGTGTGTGGGCAGGAAACGTGGCCGTACCACAAGTTCAGACTTTTATTTTCAAAAATAATCCACTGGAAGTAAATCTTCAGAAGTGTTTCATTACATTAATACAGACCGTATGGACACTTGCCAGGAAAGAAAAATTGTCACCAATGCTGGAGAAAATGTAAAACAGAAAATCCCGTTCACACAAGCAGTGCTGCAGTCACGAGAAAATAACCAGAGGAGCTCCAGCACAGCAATCACAGTTAGAGCCATGGCTGCAAATAATGATTTTTAATTTTTTTTTTTAATTTTTGAATTAATTAATCTGTTAATAATCTGAAAAAAAATGCTCATCACAAGATTTCAAAGTTAAAAGTGACTTTTTAATTTGCCTATTTGATATAACAAAGACACAAATAAAGAAGAAATTTAGGAAACATGTAACCAGCAAATATTTAGCTTTTTGTTTTAACTGAATAACTTAAAATAATTATCAATATTTTTACCAGTTAATTTTCTGCTCATTTGAATTGTTAGAACACAATTTTAGGCCAAAAAAGGTCTGAATGCACAGAGCTAAATCTACCACTGGTCATGGTCATGTTCTATGAGAGATAAAACAAAAAAGAAAATGTCCTTAATCACTGACATACCGTTAACAGTCCTTGTATGTAGTCTCAATTCTGGCTAGAATTTTAGTAGCTTAACAGTCCCTCTTTTCAGTTGGTTTAATTTTAATGTTTACAGTAAACAGTCTTCATGTGATTATGTATGTGCATGAATCCTGAGGAGAGTAGCTTTAATATTCTCAACAGCAGCTCCCCATGCACTGATGGATGGGGTGCTCTTTACTTTACTGATGCACTGTGATCAATGCTGATGCAAGGAAAGAGTGTGGGAGAGAGTGAGATAGAGAGAGGGCAAGAGAGAAAGAGAGAGGTAATGTGCTGTCTCTGCAAATCTCTCTCTCTTCCAGTCTCTTTGTATTAAATCCTCTCCTCTCAGTGAGTTTCCCACTCTGTTGGTTCTGCCACTGTGCATATGCTGCACTCTCACCAACATCATCGCCTTAACTAGTGTGACAGTATTTCCATGAACAGCATATGTTCCACAGGGGCAACTTCCATCAGATTACTAGATTACAGATTAAGCAGATAGTTTAGTGTGTGAAAGAGTGTGTGTATCTACACCCATTTCCAGCATAATGGACTCAGACATCATGTTGGTCTCACTGTCCGGCTTGGCCTCTCATGTTGCCTAAATGTGGTTAAGAAGCTTTTATATTTAGTCTTTTGCTGTTGTGAGTTAAATAAAATGCAGTAATGCAGCTTCACTAATCCTCTCACACAACTAATCCTAGTAGGAAGCCACTGTAAATACTCTGGGCTGCATTAAGGCACAAATCATTCAATCCCTCATTGAGTGTTTTATGGTTATTTTGGCTCAGATTAATAAAAATTCACTCTTATTTTCATCTATGAGGTAGGTTTTCCCAGAATAACTGGGCTGCAGCTTGGACTTCAACAAATTAGATCTTTTTTGTATCTGTAATATGAAATGTGATTTTGCCACTAAGTAAAATATTCAAAATGAGAATAAATAGTGATCTTACATTTCTCTGTGCTTCAGGTCAAAAGCAGTCACAGAAATGAGATTCTCTGAGATAGCCAATAGTTTGAGATCACATGTGTAGGGTTTCTTCTGTATACTTAGGTCAGCATATGTTGCATTTGACTTAAACTCAGAATTTCTGATTGGGAAAATTCGAAGTTCATTCACACAATGAACTGAAACCAATGGCGGTTTGGAAGGTAGGGAAAACATTTATTTAATTCACCTTCCAACAGTATGCTTTGGGAAATGATTTTCAATAACATTACTTGTATGAAAATTGAATATATTAGGCTCAAACATACGAAATGGCCTTATAACATGTGGTATGGTCTTTTAACAACTCCCTCCTCTCTTGTGCATGTTATGAAGTGGCATCGTCCACCGCCATGTTTTCTCCTTCATCATACGACTGAACAATCTCCTTTGATGTTTGTTCATAAATAACCAAAATGTCAGGATTCCTATCTGCATTGACCTTCTTGTGCTGTGTGTAAATATGACATGGCCATGGAAACGGGTATCAACGAACACACACTCACGGGCGTACACAGATAAACCTGTACACAGTGAGGCTCGCTGCTTTCCTTGGAGCCACTGAAGGAGCATTTGCAGATTGTATCAAGTGAGCTGAAATGTGTTTAGTACAAATGTTATTGTTAAGAAAACTGAAGGAACAGTGAAATGTGTATCAAATAAGTTTTTTTTCCCATTCAACAAAACTCAGCTACTGTGGAGAGTTATTGAAATATCTCCCCTGGTGAGTCTGAAATGAATTATACACGTCGCCTGAGGCAAATGCAGAATATTTGCTGTGCTGAGAAACGTTTACTGTGACTTCCTTCAACAGAGAACAAACATGTTTCAAAAACATGTGTCTGTGAAAGGCAAAGGGACACACAAAAAGGAAGCCAATGAGCAATGACCAGCCCAAAATAATGGCAGCCTGTACTGATTTATGTGCAACTCTCTACTTCTGTAACTTGCATAGACATTTACCTGTTAATGCAATAACTGTCACAAAGCCAGGCTATTGAAAATATATTATGAAATGATATGTTTAGATATGTATACAGAAGAAGAAGTTTCAAAGAAACAAATATTATAACAAGAAGGCACTCCAGAGCACATACCTCTGCCAAGACCAATGAAATTTACAATAAAAAACAACATAGCAAAAAAAAGAGCCATGTGCTAAATTTAATTGAAATCGGCAATTAGCATTGATTTTACAGTGTCAACCTTTCCTGCTTCAGCCTCTAGACTGTAGTCGGGGAGCATGGTCAATGTAGAGCTCTCTTTATTCCTCCAAGGCCAAAGTTATTATTGGTAATACCAAAAATACTCGGTGACTCTGCTTGTTTCTTTTATTTTACAGCAAAGTCAACTACGCTGCACATTCACTGTTACTGTCACTATTACAGCAGCTATGCTAACCTGCTCTGCTCCCATCGCCAATATCAACCTGCTCTGCACACTACCACACACTTGTTGTCCCCCCCTTGCTCGCTCACTCACACTCACACACACACACACACACACACACACACTGAACATAGTGGNCTTGCTCGCTCACTCACACTCACACACACACACACACACACACACACACTGAACATAGTGGCCTCTTAAAGGAGCTGCAATACCCTCACAACAACAGGCTAAAAATTCTTCTGGATCCTGGATCCAGAATATAATCCAGATCACCTCCAAAATTTAATCAGTTCTCCCTCTCGACATTGTCTATATGTCCCTCAATTTCATGCAAATCTGTCCTAACTTTGAGATATCCTGCTAACAAACAGACATATAGACAGACAAATGCTGGTGATCACATAACCTCCTTGGTGGAGATAATTAAAAGAAAATCTGACATTTTGCACCAATACTTCAATCAGAGAGCACATACCTCTGCCAAATGGGCCTGATAATCCTCTGATATTCCTTTATTGCCACTATAAAGCCAGACTTTTACTAACTACCTTTAAATCCAACACGCAAAAAGATTTAATATGCTTATCCATTGTATAGTGGTATTGTGAACATCTTCTTCTGATCTGTATCTGTAACTGATGAAAATATGTCAAAACCTTTTATGCCACTGAACCAGCACCATCTTAGCTACACACACACTTGTGTTGCATGTATCTAATCTTTTTTTAATGTGCAGAGTTGCCATAACTGTGACACCGTCTCAGCTTCTATTTTTATCTGGCAGATCCTGAACAATATCTGGATCTGGGCTGAAGTGTGCCTGTTGATAGTCCATCATAGGATACACATCTGATTTTTTTTATACCCTGCTGACAAACAGACAAACGCTGATGAAAACATAACCTTCTTGGCAGAGGTAAAAAGATGCCCAACAAGCTACATATAATGGGACAGTGTACAGTCGGTACTTGTTTACTCAATATTATCAGTGTAATTGTGGCATCAGGCAGGCTAGGAGGGTCAGTTTTAAACTGCTGTGTACTAATAGCCAGTTAGGGTGCTTCTTCAGCTTCCTTCCTACAGAATCCTAACAGAGACTAATCATCGCTTTAACAGAAACCCTCCTCCTACCCTGTTTCTCCCTTTTCTCATTCATTCTCCTCACCTTCATCCTCACTTCTTTTCTCTTCTCATCTTTCCACCTCTGGCTCTGCCGCCAGCCAGCCTCAGACACACCAGGGTTTCCCTTTCATTTGGTAGTGAGGGATGGGATGAGAGGCAGAGGCGAGAGAGAGAGAGAGAGAGAGAGAGAGAGAGAGAGAGAGAGAGAGACGAGGAGTGGAAGGAAGTAATGATCTGTCCTGATGAATGCAGTTAGAGAGAAAGTGCTGATAGTGCAATAGTGGAGCGGCTTTAAGAAGACGTGGGTTTAATGCACCAATCACAGAGTGCATCAGATCACCTGTCAATGCTCATGGCTAATAAATCAACTTTTGATGATGCCTTAGCATATGCAAAGAGGAAGTTCAAATGAGTTTTATAATCCTTGGTGTCATCAGATGTGCTCAGAACCGTATAAACATTAGGGGAGGAAATCAGCAGGAACCAAATATCAAAACTATATTAATTCTTTCACTTTAAATGAATTTTCTGATTTTTGGGTTATTTCTGAGCTGACCAAAGCTAATATCATAAGTAGGATGTTAAACTAGAGACACGGTGTGTTTTCATGTTAGGTTGAACATTCTAAATAATCAGAGCAAAGCTTACAGGCACATTTCCAGAATCTTAGTCAGGTCGCTCATCAGCTTCCCTCCTTTCTTCCTTCCCAGTGTTAAACTCCTTAAACACGCAGTGAAACCAAAATTAGCAAGGAAGGTTTTACTCAGATGCTTTGGTGACAAAACAGGAGTGGGGTAGCAAGAAAAAAGCTGCTGGAGTTAGCACCAAGTTGAAAATTATATATCTTTTTGTCAAATATTAGTCCTTGCACTCTTTACCATGTTGCATTCGTCTTTTTCTGCTGCTTGTATTCTGTCAGCATGCAGTCATATCCAGAATACCCTAATACTGCAAATGAGAGTTTAACTGATAGTTTGAATTTGCAAAGAATCCATGTTCATTCACACGATAATTTCATGAAATAATTGCATCTTATCTCCATCTTTACTTAATTTGTCTTTGTTTTGCATATACCTATGAATTTTTTATTTATTTATTTTATTTTTTTTATTTAATTATCCATTGATATGGTGTATCCTCCTCTATTTTTATTTTGGCTTTCTGTCCAAAATGTACATGCTCATAAACACAGGAAATGAATGTATAGTTTTAGCCCTGCATGTTCAACATAGCTTCCACTGCATTTCAGTGCAATGAACTTTGCTTCTAAATGTTTTCTCCTTGATCAGCTTGTTGCTTTATATCTCACTTCTAATTTGCTTTGGATGAAGGCGTCTGCCAAACAAATAAATGTGTTACAGATGGACTTGCTCATCAAATCATATCGTCATATCCTTAATGACAGAACTGGTTCTGTATACCAAAGGGAGGTGTGACGATGGGCTGAATAAATCCACTAAGAAAGACAAACCTACTTTGAACACAGTAAAAATTAGTTGCCTCGTAGATGCAGATTTAAATATCCGATACACAAATTGACATATATAAAGTCATGATTTGTAACTGAATGATTGTTTTGCCCAGTGCTTGAAGTGGGCCGATACTCACCGGTATGCAGTACTGGGACCTCTGTGATTTTCATTTCAGAGTACCGGGACATTTTCGGGAGTACCTGAACCTCTCATAAATCTTCCGTAGACAACTGCAGAACAACACAGAGGAAAACAATCATAGATATAGAAACAATAGCAAAGGTTGCAGCCAGACGAATTNAGAACAACACAGAGGAAAACAATCATAGATATAGAAACAATAGCAAAGGTTGCAGCCAGACGAATTAAATCGGGGGACCGTGTGTTTATATATACATTTCTGACAAGAGGACGTTTTCCTGCAGGGGCCAAAAACACAGAGGAAGTGAAGCAGTGCTTTAAAAATCTGGAACGTTCCCCCCCCGATCTCATTCTTTCACAAGGGGAGTACTGGCTCCTTTTTTCGTCCACTTCAAGCACTGGTTTTGCCGATACTTATTACATCAACTACAAATGCTGTGACACTGGAGTTAGAATGTTTTCAGAAGACAGCATCACTGTGTGTGAGTGGACTGGTAGTGGGTGGTGTAACATATTGGACTGTCCAGTCTTTCAGAGAGTAAACAGGGTGATAGTGAGCCATTTATCTAGATCTGTGAAACGACAACTCTACAACAGTGTGGCATAAACCACAACCATAACTCACACACACACACACACACACACCTGCAGACACGTATGTATACAGCCTCACATGTGGCAACCTCTTAAAGTGAAATACACAGAGCTTGACATTTACGAGTGTCCGTCCTTATTCCTTTGACAGGGAGCGAATTCAAACAGAATGAAATCCTCATCAACATGGCTGCTGAGCTATAGATCTCCTCTCTTCTCCTCTCCTTTTCCTCTGCGCTCCCTGACTGACAAAGAGAAGACTTGAAGGAGGGGGTGTTTGGAATGAACACAATCATTGTGTTTCTGTCTTATACTGTCTTGCCAGAATGATAGAGAGAAAGAAAGAGAGAGAGAGAGAGAGAGAGAGAGAGAGAGAGAGAGAGTTGGATGGAGAGAGGAGTAGAAAGGAGAGAGACACCAGCTTCAATCAGAGATATAAAACAAGGCTGGCATGGCTCTGAGCACTCCCACAACAATGAATATTAGAAACCCCCGTAGGTGGAAAAAAGATGCAAACATGCCCCTATGCTCGCTGGGTTTCTGACTTCAGAGAGAGTGGGAGGCGAAGGAGGGAGTGAAAGAGAAAGACATAAATACATATGAGTAAGGAGACCTGAACATCCCGAGGGCTCACGAAAAGTCAGCAGTTAACAATTAACACAAGAATAAAAACTTGAGGGCCTCGTCTATGTGTATACACACACACACACACACACACACACACACGGGTTAATGGCTGAGCAGTAATGCTGTGCTAATACATCTGAGCATATTAACAATTTATTACCCAATTCACTGCCCTAATATCTCGCCTGAAGCACAAATTAGTACAAATTGTCTACTACGGGTGGTAGCAATGGCGGCGAACAGGCTGCTAATATGTCAGGACATGCCATGTGTCACAAAGCCTGTCCTGTCACACAAGCTAATATCCCGTATGATTTTGGGTATAGCCAGAGGGGGGAGGCGGAGGTAGATAATTTCCTTGTCTGTGCTGCATTAAAACTAAGTGACAGAGAACCAGAAGTGAGGCGTTTGTGGGACTGGGAGACAGTCTGGCCTCATACAGTATCAGTGAGTATGATTAATAGATAGGTGNGAGTTACAGATGGACTTGCTCATCAAATCATATCGTCATATCCTTAATGACAGAATTGATCCTGTACACCAAAGCGAGATGCAATAATGGGCTGAATAAATCCACTAAGAAAGACAGACGTGCAGTGAGTAATTGAGTGTGTGTATCTGAATGGTTTGGATAATTTTTTGGGAAGGCAGGGATGATCTCCTCTTTGTACACCCACAATATTTTATTTTTGTTTTTCACATCCAAATTCTTGCCAGTTGTCAGTGCTTTTCCCTCTGTCTCTCTTCTACCTCCCTCTTCTCCTGTTCCTCCTCCTTCTCCTTCTCCTCCTCCTCCCTTGCTTGTCTCCAGGGTTATAATAACAGTGAGGGACATTAGTGTGTGAGAGGAGTTAGCCTCCTCAGGGGCCTGCCATTGATCAGACTATTTGTGCACGCAAACACACACACACACACAGGCCTAGAGAGACACAGGAAGGGATTCCATCTTTGCCATAATGTGCTGCAGTACTGATTCTAGTTCACTTCTGAAAGGGATGCAGGAAAAAAATAAAAGTTCTTGTGCTTCTGCAATACCAGGGAAAACTTTTTTTTCCCAGAAAACCAATATCATTTTCTCTTCTACAGTTTTCATCTACCGTTTCCTATAACCTTCTGCTAATAACCCCTAAGCAGAGCTGGTGTGGCAGCAGATGAGAGAAGAGGAGGAATTGAGTTGTAGACATGGAGAAATCATTTAGACATGGTGAAGAATAGAAAACAGGGTCGAGGAGAGAAAAGGGAGTCGTGGCCGAGTGTGCGTGCCTCCCTTTCTTTCTATGCTAATTTTCTTGGCAGGCCTCTTAAACAGAATTTTAATTTGTTCTGTGTTTATGATTCATAACAAATGGTGGCATCTTAGAGGCCAATGTAATCTAATTATTAACACAAATGCATGGACATTCATGCACAAACACACACGTACTTGTAAATCCTGAATGCTTCTGAACTCTTACATTTTATGCTCTGTGAATAGAAGATTAAAGGCCTTAAGGAGATGGTTAAAAATTTATACATACTAAATATATGATTTGTATTGTACATTTATATGTGCCATGGAAACATTTACTTACTATATATGAAGTATAATTTTTAATGTGTCAGTTATATAGAGTTGGGGTAGTACCAGGCTGGTAGGTCAGGCCATAGTTTGACTTGTCCCTAGTCCCTAGTCTGTTACAAGGTAAAAGTTGATTTTTTTTTTCTTTATTTTAAAAGTATACATTGACAGTTTTCATAATGACAATACTGTATCACAGATGACCAATTGACTGAATCTTTTCTATGTTGTTAGTGAAACCCATACCCTAAAACAAACAAGTACTAGTGGGGACATCTATCTGGCTGGAAGGTCTCTCTATTCATCCATCATGGCAGGACATTAATCGGACCTGATGAGGGATTGTCAGCTGCTGCTTTGCCAGCATACTCTCTTGGCAGTGAACTGTCTACAGTAATTGTTTTTAAAAATGAGCCAACATGAACTGCAATGCTTGAAATTTGCCAACAAATGCTGCAATCGTACATGATTCATTCATCTTCAACAATCTAATGAAACTGTCACTTCCACAACAGCTGCTGTGGCTTTTAATAGCTTTTAATTTTGAATACTGGCTTCCAAGTCTGCTCCACATAACTCTGAAATTTAGCGGATCACTTTCTGTCTCTAAGGTCCCGTCCAACTGGATTGGACAATACACAATGAAAAATTAACCAGTTGCAGAGCAGAAAGGCCCCATTTGTTTATCATTGGGCTAAGAGAAGTATTTTTTAAAAGCTACTGACCCATGACCAATGACTTACCAATCAGCTGTCCCAAGTAGGGATTCTCTAATCAATTAACGATATTACATAATTTTGTTCAATTATTAAAATGACTCAATCAGTAGTGACTAAATTTACCAATCAGAAAACTGATCATAAAAGAGATACAGGAAATAAACTCCCAGAAACCATCCATTATGGCTGCTGATATTTACTGCATACCTGAGCCAGATTATGATACTGACTGTGCGTGCATGCATGTGTGTGAGTGTGTGTGTGTGTGTATATATGTGTGCCTAAAAAAATGCTAACACACATAAAGCATTGAGATGACTCTGATGGTCCCAGCAGGGGAGTTTTTTCAAATGTCATTCTCACCACTGGGGGCCACACAGTCATACACACACACAGCTCCTGGTTCTCCAAAGTAAGGGCAGTCCCTCCATCTGTTAGCCTGTCAGTCGCATGTCATCCTTAGTAAATGGGGTTAACAGCCACTGCTGTGTTAAGAGAAGCAGAGATAACAAGTCGTCGTGTCATCTGGAGGTGGTGGTGGTGGTGGTGGTGAGGGGGCAGACAGAGAGAGAGAGAGAGAGAGAGAGAGGTCATTATAGAAAGTGTAGAAATTCTGTGATTTAAGGCCTGTGATTGAGGATAATGGTTTGTCATCCTGCTGAGTTTGCTGTGCTAAGAGTAGTCAGGTAGGAAAAAGACGAGAAGGGGAAAAATGGGGCACTGAAGTGGCCAAAAGAGAAAAGGAGGGGTCATTTATGAAATAGCAGTAGGATGGGGGTATAAAGACGATGAAGAGGATAAAGAGGAGAGTAGAAGCAGAAATGGATCGCTCTAGCGTAAAAGAGAGAAAGAAGACCTTTATGAAATAGTGAGAGGGCTGCAGGGAGGGGCGGGCAGCATTTCCACATTTTTTCAAGGTTTCAAAGTTTTATTTGACGTATAGCCATACAAGTACAACGGCAGTGAAATGCTTTTTCTAGTATGTTCCTCGACTGTGCTTCTTAGTAAAAAGAAAAAAAAAAAGTATACATATGATAAAGTAAAAACAACATAAAGAATAAAGATAAGGCAACAAGAGCAAAATTGAGAATTTGAGGTGTATACTTCTATTTGCAACCAAAACCAGCAGGAGAATATATGTACATGAGTATCGATAAATATGCGCAAAAAACTAGTACTGTACATAGCAAATGCAGCTTCAGATGACTGACCTTGTGTGTGTTTGTGTGTGGTGTGTGTGAGTGTAAGTGCAAGAAAGAGAGAGATAGAGAGAGAGAGAGAGAGAGAGAGAGAGAGAGAGAGAGATGTATGAGAAGTAGAGAGGAGTGTATGAGAGATAGATGGTCCATCATGTGTTGCTGTAGAGGAGTCTTATTGTTTGAGGAAAAATCTCCTCCTGAGTCTCTCAGTCCTTGTCTTGTGGCTGCAGAGCCGCTTCCCTGACCTCAGCAGCCTGAACACTTTGTGACCGGGGTGGGTGGAGTCTTTTTTGATGCTGAGAGCTGGTCATGCACCTCCTGGAGCAAATGTCCTGCAGGACTGAAAAGGGGAAGACCTAATGGTGAGCTCATTTTCCGTCAAGTATGGAAGCATGCTCACTCATTAGAAGGGAATGAAACACACACAACATACATAAACACACACATCATACATACATACAGGCACACACAAAGAAGAGACACTGGCATGGTTCTGGTTTGCATCTCTGGCAAGTGTTACATCTCTTCAGTGTTTGCATCTGCTTTTTACTTTAGTGCATGTTTAGTGTGTGTATAATATATCTGCATTTAGCTGAGCATTATCAAAGTTCATTGGAGTCTTTGACCCCCCGCCTGACTCACTATCTGCCAGTCTGGTAATTATTACCATCTCTGCACAATAGAGTCAACAACATTTGACATCTTCAATGGTATTAGATTCACGCTGCAGGAAGTCACTACTGCATATTACGCCATACACACTTTTACGAACAAACACATCTGACACAGTGAAACAGCACTTAGAGCATCTTTAGCTGCTCTGGTGCGCATTATTTCTGAATGACACAGGACATTAGGGTGTAAGAGATTTCAAATCATTTGTTCAGGGGATTGATTGATCACGTGGAATTGTGCATTTAAACTGAGCATTGAGTCACAGTGATTGGCTGTCAGGAAAAGAAAGCATGCAGAGACTGCTTCAAACTGTCTAACATTTTTTAAAAGAGCCCTAAGAACGTCTCTCATACAATCTGGAGCTTTACATTAGTCGCCATTTTGGGGAGTCAAAACAAGGTTTTGGCCAACTAATCTCCAAACACACGTTCTAACCATGGTATTGCTCCACCAGCTACTGCAACCATCAGCAGCAGCAGCACGATGCTCCATCTATTAACAAGCAGTTAATGCTGTCCGTCTGCTCTCAAAAGCCTATTTTCTCCTGCAGTGATGCACGTGATCAGAGCTGATAGGTAGTTCACCCAGACCCATTCAGGTATACAGTAAGACATATTGACACAGAGAGTGAGACCCATGACAACAGCACTTCCCACCCAACCTAATTAGGCTAAAGTTAATTTTGACCTGGTCTGACTAAGGTCCCCAATCATGTCTTGGTTCCAAGGAACAAGTACACCTATGAAGAGGAGGAGTCATAAATATTCTGATATTTTATGAGAATGGAAAACACATTTTTCATTTCACTCTCTCCTTAAAGAGAGTTCTGGGTTTTCTTAATCTACAAATGCTTAATTAGTCATAAAAGGTGTTATGCTCGTGTTTTACACTGCTATAATTATGATTTTCATGAAGGCCTAGCAAGAATAGCAAACAGTATGACATTAATTTTCAGTTTCAGTGCTTATTTTGTGTCCCTTTATGAACTGTTCTGCTATTTATCATTACATGCCAAATATTTATCCCAAAACACAGCTGTGTGTTTTATATCAAAAGCCCATCGCTTTTGGTTCTTGTAAAACAGTCATAATTTCTTAACTGGTGTAATGCTTGGTGGCATTTATACAAATTTTATCTATAAAATGTGATCATAGATGTGATCCAGCTAACCTCTGCCATATGTCCATGATGCTGGTGATGAAAACATGTCCTTCGTCTTAGCTCCCTACTTCTTCTATAACAAGAGGAGGAGAGGTTTGCAATAATACGTATCCCAGAAATTTGTTATTGTTAAACAATTATCCCCTAACACAAATCCACCCCTAACAATATTGTTTTGGTTATGGAGAAATAGAACGTATTGAAATTAATTTTGAAGCACAGTTCACCTGCAGCAAAATTTCACAGAAGAAGCCTAACAGGGATAAAAAAAAAGTGCCACTGTTTTCATTTTTTTCAGCTGTGCAATCAGTTACTGTGAATACAGCCGTTTTTGACTCAGTAAGCGCAGGATCCTGCAGTAAACACTCTAATAAACAAGTTTCTCCTATAATTTGTTTCAAGAACTGTCATTTTTTTTTTTTTTTTTNTTTTTTTTTTTTTTTGGCACCAAGCTGGCATTTAAACGCTTGACATTAAAAAATTAAAGAAGTCAGGCAGGATGATTACCACCATCATCAGCCTTCTGCAAAATCATAAACATGAAGAGCAAGAAAAACAGTCATCATAATGGAGAAAACTGGTCAGTGGCACTTTACTGCTCCGTTTAGTCTTTTTCAGTATTTGTGTGTCTGTGTGTGTGTGTGTGTGTGTCTGTGTGGCAACTATGGTCAGAATTTCTGAAGAAAGAAAAAATAGCTTAAAAGTTATCAAGTAGTGCCAACATAACAAATACTCAACCATCCTCTGATATACAGCCTGACTCTCAGACCATATTTATTGTAAACAAGAGTCAACATACCCACCCACCCCCCACACCCAGGCTCAGCTCTGTGCACCACTGCTCTTAGCACTGCTGAGTCAATTACTACTGCAGGTGCTGAGCCTAAAATGAGCCAATGAGCAAGACTATGTAACTGCATATGCCTGGTATGCCTGTGTGTAGGTGTATGAGTGTGTGTGTGAGTGTGTGTGTGTGTGTGTGAGTGTGGTGGTGGTGATAATGGTGCGCGGGGGGGNGGGGGGTTTAGTGTTTACTCTGTGTGTTGATTTTCCTGAGCTGCGTATCTGCCTGTAAGGTTGTCAAGTTTATTAGACAAATGCACAGTCAATGTAGATGGTGCAGAGAGAGAGAGAGAGAGAGAGAGAGAGAGAGAGAGAGAGAGAGAGAGAGAGAGGGAGGTGAGTGACAAATAAGGTATGAGTTTTAAAACAAGGCTACAACTGTAAAAACCCATTAGCATCCCCTAGACTGCAGTGTTTATTACACACTCATTATGAAAGTGTCGGACAGAACGAACAACATGCTGCATATTTTGCTGTGAGCCTCGTTAAGGCTAAGTGTAAAGTTTGCCTGTTTGATGTCACATGAAATCACCAAATTTAAAATGGTTTGTCCCCAGGAAAACATACAAATGGGAATTTTGGTGAAAGGGTGGCACTAGAAAAAAGGACACAGTACCACCAAAAGTAATTGGGTCTGTCTTCAGTGGACCATGACAAGTCAAAAACCCTCCCAGTAACACAGCCATTAGTTATCTGGTGCATAAACCTGCTAATTTGATGTTGGGCTGGCACTTGAGGAAAGGTCATATAATAACTGAAATTGACAAAGGTCCTCTGTGTGGTTGAAAAATTTCAAAATAATCCACCTAGGTGTAAGTGGCAAATTGTTTGTGGCAATAGAGGAAAGGTCAAGGGGTCACTGGGAGTCTGCAGGGCTCATTCTCTGAGCACCATTATTTTCCTCAACAATTGCTGTGGCCATCTAGCCAATATTGTCTGTACAGTAGTAATTTGCTGAGGCTGATAATACAGGAAAGCTGATGGAGTGTAGAAATGAGAATGGCTCATTGTCTGGGAAGCGTGCATGTGCAGTTTATGTGCATCTTCCAGTTACATTTTGACATTTCTTGTGTAAGTGGGATCTTTCCTTAAGGATCATAAATATCCAGACCAAGTGTCAGGGCAGTCTAAAAAAATAATTATCGTATATACTCGAACATAAGCCAATCTCATGTAGATGCCGATCCCGATTTTAACCTGCAAATTTAGCATTATTTGATAACAGGTAGGATTTCCACCTCTGGAAATTTCGTTCTCTGGGATCAAATTTGAATTTCTCGTGTATAAGCCGACCCCATGATTTGCTTTGTGAAATCTGGTAATAAAAACTCAGCTTATACTCGAATACATACGGTATTTTATTGTGGACCAAGTTTATGTTTCACCAGTAACAGGATACGAAGGGAAATGAGAGACAAAGACAATGGGTGATAAATTAGATTGTGCTTTTCACTGAGATATTAATTGGAGTGGGCTTTGCAGGATTGCTGCTTTGTCTTTTTCTCATTAACAGAACAAATTAGGAAGTTTTCAAATGGTTGTTAGCCTGTTTAACATATTCATACTGGGACTTTCAGTTCAGCTTGCCTCACTTTTAAATACTCTTTAGACAGAGCAGAGTCATTGTTTGCTGCTTTAGTTTTCATTGCCATGCAGTGTGCACCCTTTGTTGTACTGTGGGCGGAATCTTTTGTAATGGAAATTGCTGTAACTTCCAACAGCTGTGTGAAAAGCCCAAACACACACACCAGACTTTGACTTTCACAGTCAAAAAAAAATAAGCAAGAGCTTGTGAGCACACACACACACACACACACACACACACACACACACACACACACACACACACACACACTCAGGCATGCTTGAACACATAAACAATTGTATATTGCATAGCTGTAGTCTCAATATGTTACATATGGCCTACATAGTCACACATATTTTAGGTGCACATGCACACATGCAGATACATGCAGACAGTGTTTGTGACCAAGCTTATTGTTTGTCCTTGACATTTTCATGATTTTGATGAAAGGCTGGTTATAAAAGGGCCATGTGTTGACATCACAAATCTTCAAATGTGAAATGATTTCTTTGTTCCTTCTCTTTTATTTGACTCAAGGGACGGCTGTGCTTGGGGTGGACTTGTTAATTAACTACAGGGATGGCTCACTGAAGTGTGTTGGTGTGGGTATCGTGTGTATGTGTGTGTGTGCGTGAGCGTGTGTCTAAACAGTCATTGCCAAGAAAGTCAAGAGACTTCCCACATTTATCTTTCATTAGTACCCTCAGCAATTTTCTCTTTATGTTATCCAGTACAATCAAATCAGTCTAATTCAAATCTTGACTAATTATCGGTCCCTCAATTAGTGTGTTACCACGTTGTTCCATACATTTTGTAAACAGATGCTCAGCAGACAATGCAGTAAAATCTGTGTTTTTGTTTGCATTTTGTGTTTAAAGAATTAATTTGACAGCTCTCATGACAAACTGGAGATTTTAGGACTCTGGGCTACTTCCTCACTGTGTTTTTTTTTTATGATTACAATGAAAGGATTTCATTTTTTTTAATTTCTGATCTCATGTTGGATTAAATTATGTGTAAAGACTATGTTTTACCATCTCTCTCTCGCTTGCTCTCTCTCTCTCACAGTGCATGTGAAGGCCGGGACGTGCGAGGTGATCGCTGCCCATCGCTGCTGCAACAAGAACAAGATCGAGGAGAGATCTCAGACTGTCAAATGCTCCTGCTTCCCTGGACAGGTTGCTGGCACCACCCAGGCCATGCCCTCCTGTGTTGATGGTATGTCTCAAAAGTCTTGGATTAAATTCATAGTCCACTTGGGTTTGCAGGTTTTTAAAAAAAAATATTACTAATGTCCCCTGTTGTGGACTGTAATAAAATCGAATCATAGCAATAAGGTATTATTTTGTCCAAACTAAAGAGAGGAAATATCAAAGTGTAATCACCAATGCTTAAGTCCTACAAGTAAAAATGATTACATGAGAGGCACAGATCAGGGCTATTTCTTTGTTATTATTAATAACAGCGACAAGAAATAACATACCCTTTGCTGTGAAATGTAGTTTTACTACTTTTTTCTGTCTCAGGGACAGTTATGTGTTTCTTCACTGGTTTTGCTTAGTCATAGTTGGATAGCCCTACTAGCTAGGCTACTGGAAAGCAAGCTTCTGATGTCTTGGAGTATTGGACCACTTCAAACTTGGGAATGCAAAGAAAAAACATGTTAAATAACTCATGCCTGGGCTGACTACTGGCTGCAGTAAATGAGCTGCTGGCCCAAAGGCGGACTAAGTCAAAATTCCAGGTCTGTTTTTTTTTTTTTTTTTTTTNTTTTTTTTTTTTTTTTTTTCAGTCCATCCCTAGCATTTCAAAATTTCTTCCTTTCATGTATTTTTTCTTTTTCCTTTTCTTTTTTTAAAAATATATATATATGTGCACCACAAAATAATTGATATTATTTGTCCAGTTGTGATGCAAGGCTCACATATCCGGCACTCTGGCCAGGTGAAATATATTAAGGTTACATTTGTCTCAGAACTTTTATGTGACACATCCGATTACATTATACAACACACATTTGTCTAATTTAAATGAGTGTTCTGGATCTGCTGTTGCTTTTTTTTTATTATCCTCTCTAATAAAAAAGAAGGGGTTGTACACTGACTGAAATAAACTAGGATTTGACAGCAAAGTCACAGATGCCAATATCCTCTTGGCAGTGTGTTTGTGTATGCTGAGCCAAGAGGACGTCTGTGTAGTCCATGAATGAGAATTCATGGAAAAGAATCAGACAAACTGAAACTGTACTCACACTGCTCCCACTCTCCTTTCCAACCATGTTTGCTGGTGGTGCTGTCATCTCTTATAACCCATGACCTCAGTCCATTTTATTTTGTGATAAATTTTGGTATATGATAAAGTTTGTGGATTACTTAACAGTTGCTGTAACTCATATTTCATTTCCAAGCCAACATTTCTACCTTGCCTTTATCTAAGGAAAAAAAAGATAATACAATAAAACATACTATAAAGTAATTGGTCCCTAGCTTAGACGCAAACTACTGGAAATGTTCCATAAAAAGACTACGGGTTCTTGTTATTATATTGATCATTTTAGTCATTGTTATGTGAAATATAAACTAACTCTCAGGTGGCATCAAACAAGCAAATGCTCTAATCTGCCTAAAGTGTATTTTTCTGGAGCTGGTTTGTTGACACTGAATAAAATGATGATTCTGTGGAGTCCGTGTCTTAGCTTTTACACATAAATGAGCCTTGTTTAACAATAGCGCCAACAATTCTCTGCTAGAAAAGGTACTTTTATACTCAGCAAATGCCGCTGGCTATTGTAGCTGTGTCCACAAAATCCATCTCTCCCTACAAGCAATGAAGGATAGCATTTCATGACACCACCAGAGGCTCAGAGGTTGCTTCTTGCTTTGGGGGAGTTCATGTGAGGACTTCTCTGCATTAGAATGTAGAATATGAGATATATTCTGTTAAATAATGGTATCCCTTCCTACTAAACCCAAAATCCAGAGCACATCCAGGGAAGACACACTGATTCTGATGCAAAATCAAGGTCAACACATGCCATCAAGAAGGACTCTTAGTGCTGAATTTAGATAACCTTCCATTTCAAATAAGGGCAATGTCATGCAATCGCCTTTTAGCCCAGATAATATGATTTTTAAATGCCTTGTACAATTGGGGAAGTCGCTCTACATTGTGTAATGAGTATCTTGTCCATTGTTTTATATTCTGCTTGTCACCAGCAGACAGGTCAGACCTGAATTTGGTTGAACTTTGAGTACAGTAGCTTAACCCCATAGAAAAGCACAGAGTTCATAAAACTGCCATAAAAATGCTGAAATTTATTGTGAAAATGACATCTACTGACCTAACGCTAATTCTGTGAGATCATACACTTTCCATTTACCTTTGAGGTACATTTTCATCAGAATGCAGAGTATTTATGAAATTCTGCTGATGTTGTGTCATGGAATTTCTCTCTTCAAAATGATAACCCCATAAACATCGGCTGATCACTGAGAAATAGCTTCACATTTTCTCCCCTTCCACACAAGTTTACCAGCACAAAGCAGGACTAGCCAAAAGCTGCATTCTCCCTGTTCTCACTTAAACCTGACATTGCTGGTCAGGCAGACGGTGGGATCCTCCTGCCAAACCGATAGATAGTAACAAGGCCAAAAGCTGCTTTGCTAACTGCCAACATGTAGAGAATAAAGTTGAACAATAAGACAGGATGTGACACAAAAATTAAATTTCTTCAAATAATGTGTAGTTTCTTCTGGAAATCCCGCTTGTCGCTAACACGCTAAGAGTATTACCATGAGCTAGTCGCATGACAAATATACTATCGGCAGGTTCCCTTGTTCGTCTTGAAATATCCCATATGTATCCCTGTTCTCACATTAGTCTCTCCGGGAATGTTACTCGACACTGGGGAGGACAATTGCAGCAACAACTTATCCTGCATTTCACTTGAAGTTTGTGTTTTTCAGGAACTTCTTGTGACAAGAGTGCATGTGTAAAGGGGCTTAAGAGGGAACCTTTATCACAAACTGTCAGCTAATCCATTAGGGATTATGGATTACAGCTGCAAGATACTCTACTAATTTGCAGCTGTGATTACTTCGTTACTCAGTAATTTAGTACACTAGCATTTAATTACCCAGTAATACCCAAATATAATTTCTAAGGGTGACTTTTAATGGAAGACTACTCATGAAAACATCTGACATCATTCACAACAAACATAATTCCACATTATAATGTCTAGTTTATAATCAAGTAAAGACCAATTATACCGTGCCAGTGTTTCTTTTGTTTCTTTCTGCATTGTGATGATATTTAGTGATCCTGTTTGTGATTCCTTTGGTCTTTGCCAGCCTTTTTCACTGGGAAAGCACTTGAATACTTATATGTGAACTGATGTGCACAAATCTAGACTGAAGCTTATAAGATCATAAGAGGAAGGTCCTAGTTGTCACGCAGACCTCTCCTCCAGTTTTTTTCTTTTTGATTTTTTCCTATTTGAATTAAATATGTAAATGATCCCCTGGTTGCCAATTAAATTCACATGACTCTAGCGCTCATGAATCCCAAGCATAATATTCTGTCTTTTTTTTTTTTTTTTAAATCATGGCCTCAAAAACTAAAACTGTTTTTTGTCATTTCTGTTAAAAGAACATTATATTTTATCCCTTTAAGGTTAATTTTCATCTTGATCCTGTCAGTAGTTGAGAAATGTTTGTCATTTAGGTGAATTAATACCAATAATAATAATAATACCTTCTCTGGACATGCACATTTGCATGCACCCACTCCTCACCCATATCCATGCATATCTTTCTTAAGATAAATCTGCACCTCTCTCTCTCTCTCTCTCTCTCTCTCTCTCTCTCTCTCTCTCCCCCTGTCTATCTCTCTCCCATTCTCTCTCTCTCTGTCCTGCCAGCCTCCATTGTAGCCCAGAAGTGGTGGTGTCAGATGGAGCCATGTATGGAGGGAGAGGAGTGTAAGGTTCTCCCAGACCTCACAGGATGGAGCTGCAGCACAGGGAACAAAGTCAAGACCACAAAGGTTGGTATGCACTCTCTCTCTCTCTCTCTCTCTCTCTCTCTCTCTCTCTCTCAAACACACACACATGCACACTCCATTGCTTCCACTTCTCTCTCACACCCCTGTAACAGAGACAGACATGCACATACTCTCATGTGGTCAGACCCACCACCGTGTGACCCACTTCCTCCATAGTTTTATATCTGTCTTCTCCATGCCTTTCATAGTCTCTCTCTCTCTCTCTCTCTCTCTCTCTCTCTCTCTCTCTCTCTCTCTCTNCCCTCTCCTTCCCTTTCTCCCTCTCTCTCTCTCTCCCTCCCTCTATCTCTCTCACTGTTTGTTTGTCTCACTCTGTTTCTTTCTCTCTTTGCTTCCTCCTACCGCCTATTTTGGCTCCAACATCAAACATTTCTCCGCAGAAGTGGAAGGAAACGAGGCCAAGAAAAATAACACAGATACACACAAACATACAGACCAACACACAAAGAAAGATTATTACAGTTCCCTTCACTCCCACTTGCCCAGCTTGCCCACTTCTGCCTGGCATGCCATCTGACTCATGACGAAAAGTGGATTCATTTGAGCGGTCTGTGGGTTAATGCCCCAACCTGCCCATAACATGCAGTTAATGCAAGTGTGTGTGTGTGTGTGTGTGTGTGTGTGTGTGGTGTGTGTCCTTTTCTATGCATTTNAATGCAAGTGTGTGTGTGTGTGTGTGTGTGTGTGTGTGTGGTGTGTGTCCTTTTCTATGCATTTCCCTTTTAGTATCTCATTTTCATTTACTTTCTGTGTGTCTGTGTTTTGGTGTGTGTGCACAGGTGAATGAGCACTATCTTTATGCTCAGCCCCTATTGGCACTTGTTAGCTTCTCTACACACTGATTTGACCTGAGCAGGCCCTTAGCTGTCTGTCATAGAAAGGAATATGTGTGAGACTCACCTCTGTCACTGTAAGCTTCTGTTTCTAACCTCATCCTTCGTTCTCCCTTCTCACCTTCCATTATTCATGGCTGGATGCAGACCTTTGTTTTCAACCTAAATAATTGATTGAAGGCATGGCCAGAGGAGAGAGAGTGTCTCTCCTTGGGTGGAAGAGAGGGAAAAGCTTACTCTTAGACTCACTGTCTCTTCTCTTTTTCCCACTCTCTCTTTCTCTAAAACACTCTGGCACAGTCTCCTGTACGCTGAGCTGATTAAGAATTCCTTTCCGACTTCTTCCTCCGTTCAGCTATCACCTGGCAAAGTAGATCTTGCCCCCTCATGTTACACTCTTTCCTCTTCATCCTAACAGTTTTCTACAGTGTTGGCCCATGGCCAAAGTTGGCTTATGCTGCTCATGAGTGCAAAGGAATTTTCTCCACTCAATGCCTACATGGAAAAAAAGAGAGAAAGCGATAGACAGAAATAACTGAAGAATAAGGCACATCAGGCATGATTAGATATGAAGATGATGTAATTTCTGAATTTGTAACTGTCCATTTGAAAGTTGCTTCATATAGCTGATCTGATGCATTTACAATTCCTTCAACATGATCAAAGCAAACCGATTTCAGCCGAGCATTGCATTATTACTGACTCTGTCATAGTCTGAAAGAACACAAATATTTTCTGTCTCTTGCATTCAGGTGATCAATGATTTGTGATTTGTGCATGCTTGGAAACGCCTGTACGATACGCTGGCGTGTTGCTTGATGTGTTAGCCCGATGATGAAAAGAGTGCTTTTTTCCCCCTATGGTGTGGATGCTGAGGTCAAGATGCGCAGGCGTCCAGATCAATAGCATCGAACGCTCTCTTATAGTCCCATTAAGACCCACTCGTAAATTGAAATTGACGATGGAGTGAAAGAGAGAAAGAGGATGAGCAAGAGAGATGGCAAGCAGCTAAAAAGGAAGAGAGATTCAGAGGGAGATAGATGAGAAAGAAAAAACAGTGTGAAGTGGGAAGTGAAGAAGAATGGCTAAAAGCAGAGGTGATAGGTGTATAAAAGAATAAAGAACTTGAAAGCAACAATATGGTAACTGGGCATCTGACAGAGCGCATATGCTTGTACTTGGGTATAGAGAGCGGTTAGAAACACAAAAGAGGGTTCGGCCCTATTTATCCTTCCCTCTATCCCTGGCTGGGAGCAGAGGAAAGGAGGAGAGAAGGAGGGAAGGAGGAGGAGAGAAGGAGGGGATGGAAGACAGCTCGATCAATGCCAAATAATATCATATGGATGAGCAGACAGACAGGGCTATGCTGCCAAATCTCAGAGCTGTCACAGAACGACAGGCACACATACACACACACACACACACACACACACACACACACACACACACACACACACAAACACAAAATTCACACACAAATGGCTTGGTGTTCACTGAGCTTATATGTTTCACTAGCTAACTGCAGGTAGCTCACATCAATAATCATTACACGTGGTGTTCTACAAGCACCACAAACCACTTTGGCTAAGTATTCTGTAAGCATTTCCCCTCTGTAGAGACAACACTAACGGCCCGAACAATGAATCAAGGTCAAGTATTTTTCTATGAATGATGATCGACATTGGAGTTAACAGGTCTTTAAAAAAAAATGAAGATCAGGCAATTAATCACAAAGTTTTTATTATTTACTCTTCTCTTTACGTGTCATGCAGTGTGAAAAGGACATTTGACTTTTGGTCATGACCAGTTAAACTAAACTTACTAGAAACCTGATAAATCAGCAAATAGGAAATCGAAGAACCGAAGAACTGCATGTGTGCTTTATAAATTGAGATCTAACTACCTAAATCTGCTGTCAAAATGGGCACAAAAACAACCACCTACATGTAGATTTAAACAGGGAAAGGGATGAACAACTAAAAGGACTTTGACTTAGCACCTAAAAGCATAGCAGGCACATTGATGCAGCTGTGTGCATGCATAGCAAACTGGCTTTACAACAAACGCCTGCAGACTCTTTGATCAGGCGCAGGAGTAGATGCCTGAAGGCAATGGGAGCGGGCCCAGGAAGGGTGGCCTGGAGCCATCCAGAGCAGATACAGAACAGATTCAGCTGCCAGCTTGGAGGAAAAGCTGTTCTGAGCTCGAACAGTGACCGCTGGCCCTTCACACTTTGTTAGCTGGTACCTGGGTTGGGCCAAAGACCGACTCCCTCATGTGGAGAGGCAGGAGGGATAGTGTGTGTGGAAGGTAAGACAGGAAGCCACAGGGAAACACAATCCGAGAGAAAGATATGCAGGAAAAACAGCACAACAGCCTTGAAGACTTGGGATTATTACAGACTTGTACTATGCAGCTATTTTGCATGTGTATGGTATGTAGCTGGTACAAAATGTCTCCTAATAGCTCGAAATAAACTAAAAGTTAGAGGTGAATGGAAAGATGGATATACAACACAGAGGGACTGTGTGATTAGACCACTCATATGGACAAACACAAGAAATTACATGGCACAGGGCCAGCTGAGCGTGAGGCATCGTGGGCTGACTGCCATGATTCAAGCTGTGTCTTGTTTAGTCTCTTGCCAGAAGAGAGATCACACAACCCATGTTTGTTGGTGCTGCCCCAAGAAGAACCGCTTCCTATTGTTTCCAAACAGCGCATTGTGCTGTGCTGTCCGACCTTATTTTACACCTTCTGTTGACACACACTGTTTCATACTCTTTGACCTTTATTGACTTGGCAGCAACTTGTTTCAGACTAACTTTTTATTTCTTTCTTTCAGGTGACCCGATAGTCCTGCCCATCTCGAGAAGATGAGAAAGGAGGAGATGGGGGGAGGTACTTATGCAGCACAATGGACGTATCAGTAGCAAGGAAATGCACTCAGAGTGACTTTTTTGAGGATCCAGGAATTGTTTCATCTTTCTGAGGAATATTCAAGACATGATGGCTGGAGGAGAGACAAGACTCTAACACTGCCTGCCATCATATTTAATAACTGAGTGTTCTTGGTTCTCATAACCAACAATCCTCAAATGCAACTACAAACAACTTCAATAGCTAAAACCTGATGCACCACCTGGATTAGACTACTATGAAACTTTCTCCACAACAATCTGTATGCTTCATCTCTCTTCTATGGCTTTGTTGTGTTCCATATGCATACTGTGAAATCCTGTGTTAACTTCTCCACAAAGAGGGAGTGGATCCAGAATGGCTGCTTCGTGAATTACATACAATATGAATTACATATTTAAACTCGACTGTGCCACATGTGACACACTTGATGCTGTCAAAATGTTTCTCTGATCCGAAACTGAACCCCCTTTTTTTCAAACTTCACCTCCATAAGAGTATTTTACCTTGTATAGTTTGTGGCTTACCACATGCCATTTTTTAAAACGGGGAGACAGTTTGTCAATCTTCTTTCTTTCCTTTTTTTTTTTTTTTTTTTNTTTTTTTTTTTTTTTTTGGACAAGGATAAAAATCTTTTCAGGGGTGAGGTTAGACTAATACAAAGTAGATGTTATGGTATATTGAAACATGTAAACGTGTAAAAACTGGTCCATGGAATCAACTGGGCTAAAAACAAATCGATGCTCTAATGGTTTTAATATCTGTGTTTTTAAACGCCTGTTAACTGCTATTGAGTACATGTGTCAGTATTATATGAAATGAATAAAACCTTTCAAAAGAAATCGACCTCTGATTTAAGTCAGTTTCAAAGTCCGTTTGTTCTGATCTGAATCAGTAAATGAAGTGTTAAATGTGTTGCATTTACTGTTGGTTCAGATTGGTTTGTAGAGAACCAACATCGAAAAACAAATAAGACTTGAAAATGTTCACTTCACTCCTTGGTCAGATATCTGGGGCTATGAATGAGAAAACCAAAATTTGAAGAAGCTCAATAATTAGCTATTATAACATGGATCGTCATGGTTGGATAATATACCAAGCAAAACCATGCTAGCACAATATTGAATCTGAACACATTATTATTATTACTATTGTAGTCACACTATTTGAAGAAGACACTATCTTCAGACAGTCTGAACAGAAGAATGGAGTTCATATTGAGCACATTCAACATGCTAACTTTCAACATGTTAATCTGAAGATTTTGCTGAAGATTTTGATATGTTACAACCTTTTCACAGCATCTCTATGATTTGCAATGGGTAATCAAAGGTGTAGTTTACTTAATATTAACCGTCCAACCTGGATCTAAAACAATCAGTAGATCTATTGATCACCTTGTAGATGACCCAGAACTAGCTGAGATCAAGTTCACACACAAATGAAGCATTCCACTGTGACCCGACCACCTCCTCAAAAGGATGACAGTGCGGTTGTTGGTCCTCACCCAAGTGTGATTGCTGTGTTCAGACTTGCCCAAATTAATAAATTAAGCATACCAATGAGGAAAACAACTCGAGTCTGATTCAACCGGAATAAACCTTGTGGGTATATAAACACATGTAGAAATAACTTTCTTAAGAGAATAATACACATTATTCAACTTAGAAATTACTACATTCGGAGCCAAGATTATGTAGTGCTCCAAGTCAAGATTTATACGATACAAAAAACAAAAATGTATTGACATAGTTTTTAATTTATAATGCATTATTGATGACTTTAGCTTTTTTGGGAAGTCAAATAGCCCTTGGAGGCATTACATCAAATAAACATGGTTCTCTGTCAGAACAGTTTCCTCTGTAAGTTGCTTAAGGCGGACCATTCCACTGATGCAAATATTATAAATGCCATGCTCTCTGTCAGATAAAAGGACAGTAGATCATAATCAAATCACCACAGCAACATGACGACGACTCTCCAATCAGGTTACTTACGTTTTAGATACTGTGCCTGCCCTTATTTTTCCCTTTCTCTTTTGTCACATCTATGAAAGTCATCAAATTGACAGGAAGATGGAACTCTCTACTTGGCCAGAACCCAGGGGAGTAAAGTACTGTCACACCAAGCTTTAGTAGTACAGTAAGACGACACTGATGTAGGTTTAAATATAGACTCATACAAACAGTGTGTCATAAAAAGATAAACGCAATGTAAGCACGCAAAACCCGATGATGGATTTTAGATAACGAGTGGCAGAAATGCCTCTGCGGTAAACCTGATGATAAAGAAGATAAAGGAAGTGAATCACACTGAGTAAGTGGCAAACAAAATGTTGGGTTTGAGCCTGCGGTCATCTATCTCTGCTCAACATGACACAGACTATTGCACACACACATACAATCTGTGTTGTGTTGAATTAAAGCTGCCTTTTTCTAAAACGCTTTTCTGATTTGGCTAATCTCCCAGTGGATCCTCTCAGTGGCCTTGGCCTTCCCCTGAGCCTCAATCCTGCCTGTGTGTGTGTGTGTGTGTGTGTGTGTGTGTGTGTGTGTGTGTGTGTGTGNCACACACACACACACACACACACACACACACACACATACAAGAAGTGAAAAAAGAAACTGAAAATGGAACAGGCTGGAATAATTACAGCAAGAAATGTGCGAAGGGTTTGACACAAGGAACACAAGCCTTCCATGTTTGAGTATCCTGAATCATTCGGAAAGTTTCTCAGGCAGTGTGTGTGTGTGTGTGTGTGTGTGTGTGTGTGTGTGCGCGTGTCTGAATGTGAGCCAACCGTGCAGTTTATTGAAACTCTTTAACATCAACCTTAACGCCTACCCACTCTTATGTAATTACAACATATATTCAACGCTGCCAAAGCGAAGCATTAGGTGTGGCATTAACTTCTGGTGAAGCATTCACTACTGTGAACTATTAATCTCTTCATCTTTGACTATACTCAGAATATCCAGATGATGCAGAGATTAGTCAACATGCTCTGGTTAGCTGTGGCGATAAAGTGGTTGATGATAAAAACAGATGCCAGAGCAGATGCTACGGCAGGCTGAATGCTGAGCACGAAAGTAGCATAAATACTAATACATCATCAGGGCAGCGATTACAGGACGGCGACACATCAAGAGATGATGGATAAATGCAACCATATTTACCATGCATGTGTTTCCATCATGTTTTACCAAAATACTTTTAGACTATCAGTTTTCCAAAATTTGCAAAATTTATTGTTCATTCAAATGTAATAAATTCTGATCATGCCCCACTTATTCATGTAGTCCAGACAAATCAAAAGCATCATCAACTGATGCAGAATTAAATGCCAATGATCCCCAACTCATATTTATTACTTGTTAAAAAATGGATTCTAACTGGCCGTTGTGTGATTTATGAGGTCAAATATTGGCAGCATTTTTATAAAATTCTGAGAGTGGATTTTTTCTGTTGTCTTGTTTGTTCAGAGCAACAGGGATGCTCTGTTGCAGG
Organism: Lucifuga dentata; assembly: GCA_014773175.1. Lineage (NCBI taxonomy): Eukaryota > Metazoa > Chordata > Actinopteri > Ophidiiformes > Bythitidae > Lucifuga > Lucifuga dentata. Next base: position 79,728 of record VXCM01000342.1, read on the forward strand.
GTGTCAAATATTGTGTAAAGGCTGAATCCAAAATAAAACTCAACCTAAGTCTGTTCAAGAGCCATGACACATCACACTTATAAATAGAGCCAGAAGGTGAAAAGGTATCACACAAGCCTAAAATCAAATATTATGCAAACACACTGCCATAACCTGTGTCTTGTGCAATTTGACAAATCCAGACGCACAGATGGAAAAAAGTGGAGGATGGAGAAGAGAGAGTAGGAAAGCAAAACAGAAATAATGGAGGAGTCATCTTGTGATCCTCGTGTGAAGTGACGGCCTAAAAATAATGTGGCTTCTTTCATTCTACCTTGAGAACAGAGTAGATCTAAGCAGGTTAGAAATGAATTCACCCAATCAGCATGACATATAATTCAGATAAGTAAGGATGTGTGTGTGCGTGTGTGTGTGTGGTGGATAGCATGCAAGAAAAAGAGAGAAAAGAGTGTGTGTGGGACTGATAAGCAGCACAGGCCGCAGGGGTTCTTTACAGTGCAGTCTGAACCTGTCATTTTCCTCAAACACACCTCCTGATACACACACGTGCACACAAACACACACACACACACACACACACACACACACACACACACACACAAATACATGTTGCAGATAACCTCAACCCTGGCTATGTCACTCGCATCAATGCCAGCAAGGAGATGTATGCTTCCCTTTCTTCTCCTTATGAGAAGCTGCTGAATGAGCCTTCAATATGGGCCAAAATGATTAAGGTTGCACTGATGCAACCTTAATCACTGGCACTCGCACTGACAAAATGACCTCTCAGCTGCATAATTTCTGTGTGTATGTATGTTTCTGTATGACTGTTTGTGTGTTCTTGTCGTTACATGCCATTCAAGCTCACTTGCAAGCTGCTGACATATAATACGCCCAGACATAGCGAAACCCTGCCCGCAGATTTTGCCTCGCTAATTGTGGTTTCGTAAATCTCACAAGGCATTTGCTTGTGACAAGTGTGCCGTACAATAGATGATTGACAGGTGCTATCCTTCAATATGAACTCTTCCTACACCTGTCTGGACAAATGCACCTCTTACCGGCATCTCATTGGCCTTCATTTCCGAAACATGGAAACATGAATCCACCAAAATTGCTATCCAAATAAATTTGAGACAAAAAGTAGGCTGTGCAGCTGCAGGATCACTTGCACACACAGTCTAAATAGTTGTTCATGATGTTTGAGAGTTTCAAGGGGTGGCGAGTCATGCCATTACCTAAATGACTTTCCTATATTTACCTATTAGTCCAGATTCTAGCTGCTGAGCTCAATTACCTTAGTACCACCAGAGGTTGTGAGATTTAGGCTGGTTTTGCTGTGCTAACTCAAGCAAGTAGTCCAATGTTCTACAGCATGCGTTAATTGTGTTTTCTATGCAGTCTCTAATAATCGCCGCTTCTTTAAAGATACACTTCAGACAATTTACAGATGAGTAAAAATACTCTACATTAGCTGCGTTTACATGGCACCTAATATTCCACTAATAATCAGAAGAATAGCCCAATCAGAATAAAAACACCTCAATCGGAAGAGACTGGCCTGATTCGGGCCGATCGGAAGGAATTTTCAATCAGGTTGAGAGAGGTAGTTTAAACCTTTCATAATCCATTCAATATGAAAATATTAGTGCCAAATAACCGTGTAAATGCTTAATCTGATAATTTCTCTCTGGTTGGAATAAATATATTCTTTTTATATGTTTGCCCTGCGTGAGGGTAACAGTAGCTGACCTTGCATTGAGATTGCTGCTTAACTAGAAAGAATAGCTATACTATTCCCAAATACTATTTGCAAATACTATTCCCAGGACATGGTGTGGGTCCATCTTGAAAACTGTAACAGGCGGAATGAATGAATGAATGAATTAAATTTTCTCAGTAACGTTACAAAAAAAACTTCTTCTCCTTTATTTCTGGCAGATTGGATGCTTCACAGTGGGCGGAACACTTTGTGCATGTCAAAAAAGTTACATTCTGCTGAAATGTTTTGGAACATGTAAACGCACATCTTATCGGATCACTTTATTTAGTGTCCATGTAAACAGTTAAGTTGGAAGCTCTAATCAGAATGATTTCAATCAGGTAGAAGAAATATTTGTCCATGTAACCACAACCATTAACTGATATTTTGTCCAATATGTTCAGTATACTACCAAAACGGGTTTAAAAGCACATATACTCTTTTCTTCCTCAGTCCAGAATCTATGATTATGCAAACTTGCTCTGGTTACACTCTGTTTTAAGCACGATAAGTAATAGCCCAAACAAACCACACATAATGAAGACATCAAAGTGCTTGTAATTATGTTATATGTCTTCATTTTCAGAATCATGACTGATTGGCTTCCGCTGATTTGTGATGTCACAAATTAAACTCGTACTCACACCTCACCAACTCAAATTTCAACACAGAAGAGATTATTCTTCTCCTTCAGCAAAGGAAAGTGAAAATGTGAAGCCTTGTAGCGGCAACTCTGCATGAACACCAGTCTAAAGTGCATAGTAACCATTAAAAAAAATGTAGAGGGGGTCTTTAATGTTTCCATTTCCTCACATATTCGCATGCTGAAACTAATTTGGGTTTTTGTTGACTGCTGTTGCCTTCTCAGATTGAATCTGGCAGACGGGGCCATTCCTCAGGATAGCTTGGCAATACTCTGCAACTCCCTGCTGAGTGTTTGTTTGTTGTGTCAGCTAATGTGGTAAATTATGATGTTAATAGTATGGCGGGTCTGATAGTGGAGGATACTGGTCATGCTGTGAACCGCTGGAAGGAAAAGCAGCTTCCTGTTGTTTTTGGGTAGTGCTTAACTTTTAATCTCTCTCCTTTCTTCTCCCTCTTTATCTATAACATCAATATGTAAGTTATTGTTCATCTCAGGGTTGATCTCACTATTTCCTTAATTTTTTCATTCTCTTTCCACATAAACAGAAAATCTACAATACATCTTTAAATTAGGAAAATGAGGAGATAAAGCTAGGAGGGCGGAGAAGCAGAATATTGCTGGAGATTACTATTCCAAAACTGGTAATTGGTAATATTCAAATCTGCTGCTAATCGGTCTGCAGAGGATGAAAGACAAAAAAAAAAAAAAAAAAAAAAAGTCCCTGTCTGGGATGAGATTTAGAAAGACGGAGAGAGTAGAGGTGTCAGAGCTGTGATGAATATTCAGCTGTTGACATTTAGTGTGGAGAACTGAGAATGTGAGGGTGGGATGATGCCAAGTTAGAGTAAGAGCATTACAGAATACGGGAGAGATACGGGGNACACACACACACACACACACACACACACACACACAGAACGATTTCCAGAATGGAGACCCGATGTCACTGCTGTAATTAATGAGACTTGTTAATGACTGTTATTGTCGGTTGAGTTTTTGAAACCTGTTTAGTGACAGCCTGGAAAATCTGGGTCACATTCTCATAGTCTACTCATTAAACCTATTCAGCTCTCACTCAGCCATTAGCTGTTTATTCAGCTATTCAGATAATGCAGATGTTTTCTTCTCCCGACTTCAGACGCTGCTCTCAGATTTAGAGGCTCTATCACAGAGACTGACAAACTCTTGTGTTATTTTTGGGGAGAGATAAAAAAGACATATCAGAGAAAAAATGAGAGTGAAAAAACAAGTGAAAGGATGGAAAGATGCAAAGAAATTGTGTCTTTAAGTTGTGGTTTACAGAAGCTGTTGATGAAGTTAATGACCTCTTTCGCCTCTGTAACAAAGTTTGTGCTAAAGCCAAAACTCAAGAGAATTACTGATCCAAACAGTCATGTCTTTACCAATAAGAGAAAATATTAATGTCTATGGAGAGAACACAAAAAGATGCAGAAAATAAGACAGTGTGGCCCCATTTGAAACTCAGATTAGAACTCCAGATACATTACCCATTTAAAGAAAGGAATGCATGTTAATACATGATGTGAATACATGCAGGACCCACCTTAAAATTCAATGTTTTGCCTGCAAACATATATGTCTGAATGTAGAAGTTATGGACGTTTAAGCCGTTTTTTCCTAGGACTACATTCTCTGGCGGAGACATGCATTTTCTTCCACGCAGCTCCATGTTGGACCTGTTAATAAAAGTTACTTCAACAAAAAATTTAATAGACGTCACATTCACTATGGTGGATTATCTCAAGCACTTTTCAGGTCTTTACCAGTTGATTTTTATAACACACTGAAATAAACTGAAAGCAATGGCAGTCTGGAAGGTAGAAAAAAACTTACATTTACCGCTCCGGTAGTATGTTTTGGGAAATGGTTATTCATAATATAATGTGTATTCAGGTTGTATATCTTGGACTCAAACATGCAAAACCACCGGTATAGTCCTTTAACAACATAATGACCCCCTACTGAGGTCTGATCACAGATCTCAATCAGAATCCAGATTATGGAAACACTTTTTAATGCAAAGTGTAAACAGAGCCTGAGTGTACAGCGTTAAAAATGACGTGGACAAGCATGACATATAATCGAGCAGACAGGTAGTCAAACACACACAGACACACACAATAATGCTATATACTGTATGTTGTAAACATGTATCTGTATAAAGAGGAGCATGCAAAAATGTACACACCTGAATGCCTCTCAATGAATACTCACAGCTCCACATGCAGGCTAATGAATACATTCTGCAACAGCTTAAGTCACGGCAGATAATGAAGTATTGTTGCATAATTAAAGGGGATGAATCAAAAGGTAATTTACAGTAACTTCTTATCCAGTGCTAAAAGGCAGGTTGAAAAGGAGGAAGGGAAGGAAGGTGGGAGGTGTTGCACACACTTACATCCCCATCCCAGGAAGCCTTTTGAAGTTGTGAGTGAAGTGGGGTTTTTAAAACAGGAATTAGAAGAAAATTAACCCTTGTACCTCCATGTGTCACACATGACATAAATGCCATCACCCCAGGAATGTTCAAACATGCACAACAAAGACGCACATACACACAAACCACATTGGAGCAGGAAGCAGAATGTTTCAACATATGAAGACAAAAACAGTCCACTATTTCCCGTCGATAAATTTTTCCCACCTTTCCACCTGCCTCTCCTTTCATTTCTCTCTCCATTCATCCATTCCTCCATCCATCCCCCTCCAAAGCCTCCAGTCAGCTATAGAATTCCATTACAGCCTAGTGATGCAGCACTTCAGAGGAGGTGAGGGGGAGGGCTGCATGTGTGTGTGTCAGTGTGACACGTGCAATCCAGTGTAAATGAGAGATTTTTTCGCTTTGCTTTTTGCAGGAAATCTGATTATCAAACACACAACAATAATGTCCCCAGCCAGTGTTTATCCTGCAGTGTGTGCAAATTGTTAAGCTCGGCTAAAAACAAAACAAAACAAAAAAAAAAACACAAAGAAAGCAAGGTGTAATGTCTTAGGAGTGTGTGTGTTTTGGAGTAGTACCACTAGAAGTGCAATTTTTTTTCATGAATTCTAAACAGTTGACAAAAGTAAATGCAAATCAATGTGGTTTAGCATAATCTAGAACAAGAACAAGAGGTCATAACAAGAATATGTAATCAAGTAATGTGTAAAATCTGTAAACAAGTGGCCAGAACTTTTCTAACAGATGCATCATATGTACTGTTTCAATAATGGCCACGTCTCAAATAATAGATGCAGTTCATAGTTTGTTCAAACAAAAGAGGGAAGACCCAAATCAAGGCTGGGTAAAGAAAAAATGAGGGAAAAAATAAATTAGTTGTACCACAATGGTTAGTATGATATTATAAATTTAGCATCCATTAATTTACATTTCCACAGAATTAATTATGTCAATATGACAATACAGTTGTGTCATACTCACTATTCTGTTGCTCTGAGTTTCCTGAGAAATAATATTCCTTATTTACTTATTCATTTATTCTGATTGACTCTGCTTTGCTGTGCTTTCATTAAGTGAAACTGCTCTGAATGAAATTTAACATTTCCTGTAAACATTTCATAATAAAAGTCTTCAAGAGAGATGTAGGCCCAACAAATGTTAAACTCATATTCACAGCAAACAGCAGCGACAGCAAATCAAACAGAAAGGCCTTCTTACTAAAAGTGATAAAACTCATATTCATATTTCATTCATATCTGGTTCAACATAATTTTTGTTGGTTATTTCTGTTTCTATAAACCTTTTCCCATAAATCTGTTTCTATGGCCATTTTACTTATATTCTGATGAATCCACTTCCAGTACTTTTTTTTTTTTTTTTTTTTGCAATATTTAACCTTATTTTTTGTCAAATTTTAGTTTCCATGGTAGCAATGGATGAAATATTGCTGTTACATGGTAGGTCTGAATGATTAAGTAAGATTAGATATGATTATACCTTTCAGAGGAGAAATTATGACTTTCATAACAAGAAGAGAGAGTTCTATTTGAAATCTTCCTGGTAGTTCTTTCTCTCCAACATCAAATAACTTGTGAGAATTCCAATCAATACACCTCTTACTTTATCCTTTAGAGCATGCCAGTGTTAACTGACCAAATGGTAACTGTGAGCTTGTTGGCCTCGCACTGCTTCAGACGTAAAAACATGCTATTAAAGAGTTATATACACTGAAAATACCAAGTTAAGGATAGCTAAACTCACAGAAGAGAAATTATTAACATCCAGGAAGTTGCAGACAGCTGCAGACTGCAAGCTTTTAGAATACAAAACGACACAGACAAAAGGCAACGGAATCTGACCGCATTAACTGAGAGACATTTCGCTGAGAAAAAACAGACTTTCATCTCCAATAGAGTTCCCCTCTTTTCAATTAGATTGTTTCTGCATTTCCACTGGTGAATAATTCACAGGCAGAACCATCAGCAGACATGCCCAGTTGTATAAATGTTTTAGTGTGTGCGTGTGGGGGCTGAGTGACGTCGAAGATGATAGTGTGGGGTTGAAGAGTGGAAATATTTTTAGTGGAGTTTCCTGTGCTTCCAAACATTTTCTTCTGTCTCTCTTTCTCTCCGCCCCCCATGGACAAGATAAACTATATAAGGTTCTCCTTCCATATTTTCCTGTATGGAAGATGTCAACTCCAATACACATCATCTGAAACAGCAAAAAGTCGAAAATAGCCGCAATGTGGGTTGGACATCTTGAAGGGGAGAAAGACCTGCAAGAAAACCAATGCTCCTGTGTTATATTTTTGCCTTCATAATGCTCACTCGCTTTATGTGAGAAACAGATTTATGACAGGGACGATCACAAATTTAAATCCTCAAACTAGCTGATAAAAGCTGAATAAGTAAACAACATTCCCTTTCTGAATTGTCTGGAAAGTCTAACCACGGGAGTACTGGGCAGTCCCAGATGTAAATATGTCACACAATTGATTTTGTTATTTTTTTGATTATTGTTATATTGTTATATGTTGGCTTTTTGCCCCAAATATAATCCTGGAACATCTTTCAGAAAAATTGGTAGAGAGAGAAAAGAATGGGAAAGAAAATGGAGTGTTACTAATGTCCCAAACTGCATCCCCATGTCACAGCTTAACACACAGCTGTGTTAGTGTTTTACATGGGAAACCCTAAAGCCGTGAAAATAAATGGATCTCACACTCAGGACTTCAATTGTCTTATTTTCATATTATTTTTGAGGAAGGATAAAATAAAGCAAACTGGTAAAGATTCTATAAAACTAAAAACAAAAATTTTTAAATGTAAATTCCAATGGAAATGAAATCTTTTAGTTAATGTTTATTAAACAATATCTTTTTACTTTACACTCACAAACACAAATTTAACAAAATAAAATCGAGGTTACAAATGCGGCATATGAAACATATATATTGTAAAATTTGGCATATCTTATTATTTGCCAATACTAAAATATATCAGCTGATAATAATGGCCTCTCAAAATGCCTTATCAGTCAGGCTTTATTGGTTCTGTCTCATCCATTCAGTTAAAATCCATTGATTCACTTTTTGTTAATTTTTGTCAACGTCAGTCAAACACAACATGAAAGTCTCCCTTCATGCACCTGTGATGCTGAGAAACTCAAAGTGTGAAGCAAAGATGGCCGACTCAATTTGGTGATAAGTGTGAGGGCAGAAGGCAAACCAACACAGAATGAGCTCTGGCTGGAAACAGGGTCTGATTCACACGTTAACAGGAACAACACTAGCAGACACCATTCTTGTGTAGTTGGCTGTAACCATAGATACCTCACGAGGAAAGCCTGCTGACGTTTCCTCGGATTTTGTCAGCTCTGACCCTAAAACCAGTCAGTTATTAGCACAGACGCTACAGTGTGGGAGTATAAAATAATTATCCAGGCCATTTGAGAGATGTTTAAATTCAATCGTTTTTATTCTGTTATCTTACATTATTTGTTTTGCTTATTCTTTAAATGTTTTTTGTTGTTGTTGTTGTTGTTAGCTTTTGCTCATCATTCAATTACTTCTATTACTATCAGACTGAGACTTATGATTTGCTGCAGACACAGCAGCACAAACAGCAAATTAACTGGTAAATGCAAAGTTCAGTTCTGTATGAATGCAGTCCAAGATATGGAAACATTGGTACAGTTGTTTATTGTAAATATNCAGTTCTGTATGAATGCAGTCCAAGATATGGAAACATTGGTACAGTTGTTTATTGTAAATATGTGTGCTGTTGATTTTTTTTTTCTGTACTTCTGTTTTTATGTGAATTTTATGCTGTGTGTCATTTTTATGGACCAAGAGTCTGAATAAAAGCTCTACTACTACTACTGCTACTAATAACTGTGCTGAAGCTCAAAGTTAATTACATCTTTTTGCATCAAAATAGTGGGAATATTCTGCCATTCTAAGAAAACAAAAGTGTGGACAACAAATTTTCTGGGAAATTAAGCGGACCGCAATAAGAGATGGGATGTAGAATTTGGAAAATTTAATTCAAAATCATTGTAACATGATATGTGAGTGTGTCAGCTCTTTGAATTGTGTCAGCTCTTTGAATGGTTTCTTCCATTTTTTCCTTATATGATAAGGCAGTCATCCTCAAAATCTGGACTCTGGATCTGGACGACCGAACCACAACTGTCTCCAGACTCTGAGCAAATTCTACTTTTCATATGTATTATTTGTATTATCTGCAGGACATCGCTGTGACACATCGAGTCAAAAGTCTCCACTTTCCACTTTCGCCACTGCAAAGTGAAACTGAATGTCCAACTGAGAGTTGACAGCAAAGCTAGTTTTGTCAGCGTCCCGACCATGGCTTGACCGACTTTAATAAACGGACCTTCGTCTAAATGAAAATTTTCTTTGTGGACCTTTAAGATTTGTATTTGAGTTATTTGAGTACCCCTGTGATAAGGTTTTTAGGGAGTTTGTCTAAGAGAGCTTGGGTTGGGTCAGGAGTCATTGATATGTGGTCCTGTAAAGCCCTTTGAGACACTGTCTGTGATATTGGGCTATACAAATAAACTACACTTGACTTAACTTGTAAGCAAAGGAGAAGCACAGAATTACACACTAAATCCACACATTTGCCCATAATTCATGTGACGAGAGGTTTTAAGTCAACCTTATCAACTCTTAGCCTGTATCCACCAGACAGTATGTTTTCGTGGAAGTTAAAACATTTTATTATATTTATAGATTATACTCAAATTAAGGCAATACATTTTTTTCAAGCATCATGTAATTACTGTAAACAGCTCAAAATCAACATAAACTGACTTGCAAAATTGACCTAACTTCCAAGTGTTAAGTAGATTTACAGTCAGGGAAAACAGAATCCTTTTGATTTCTTCTCATTTTTGCCTAAATTGCAATGCAGATAAAAATTGGAGCATAGTGTACATGTAAACATACTGAGTGTGTTGCAGTGCTGCAGTCCATTCCACTCTCTATCCTAGTTCTCATAACAGAACCCCAACAGAGGCTCAGACGGGCAGATAGTAAAGTCAGTCTGTGTACCAAAGCAGCGTAATTAAAACAGTTAATGGACTAGAGTTTGATTAGTCAGAAGCATGGGATGGAAACATAAACGGCTGCAGTTTGCCATTATCTCCACATGTATTCCACATCCTAATGTCTGCTATTAAAAGAATAACACTAAAACAGCCTATGAAAAAGATTTTAGTCTTTTTTAATTGCGTTGTCGTAAGTTATAATTATGGCTTCCCTCCAATGCTTTTTGAAGGAAAAAAAAATAGTGTCGCTGCAAAGAAGGGGTGCTAGCATTAATGCTGACAGATGGAGGTTATGATAATGAGAAGGATGCATGAGTTTAAGTGTAATTTTGTCATGCAAGCAGCATCAGTTAATTATGAAGAATGGGCCAGTGAATGTATTAGTAACTGACTGTGTGTGGAGATTGAAGACATTGATCGGCACGGCTATCTCTCTTCCCTCCATGTCAGCTGCACATCAAATAGAGATAGAGGGTATAGCTGATCCAGTGCAGAATGAATGAGAGACAGGTTTCACATGCACATGTACATACACATCCAGACAGGCATGCATACACATAATGTACACACACAATCTTCAGTCAACACCTGTATCATTTACCTGCGCTTCTCATTTCACATCATCATCTCCTACATGTAATCATCTTCTTCTTCGTCTCATAGAGGACAGAGAGAACAGTGCTATTTACCTCTCACGTGCTTATACAATGTGTGGTTGCTGCCTATATCTTTGTTCCTCATCTTGTTGACATCTCATTTTCACCCATCACTTTTTTTTTCTGTCCCTGATTGAACACAGCTGTCACACAACCTGCTCAACACAACAAACATTTGTCCTTCGCATGTCTCATGTGTGACTGCAGCAACCTTGAGATGGGATGAATTTGGCCTAGCATAGACAGCAGTAGAAATCTCTCTCTCTCTACACCTCTCTCATTCCTTCCTTTCTCCTCCCATAAACACAAACTTGCACGGACACTCACGTACACACGCTCACAAGTATCTCTCTCTCAACATGTGATGTGTGCTAAAGCCCTGTGGGAAGTAGGTGAGGTGTCAGCAGTGATCTGATAGTGCTGAGGTGGTCCAAATGCATCCCATGATTCCTCTTAACCCTGATCCTCTCACTGCACCCATCTTGAAAATCCTCCCTTGTGTTGTCCCTGTAGCTGTGGAAGATGAGCTTACAATTCTCAGGCCAGGGTCTTAAATGCATTGTGATTTTTTTTTTTTTTTTTTTTTTAATGGCTAACTGGCAAAACTTCAAACTTTAAATACACCAGTTGAACTAAAGGACCTTGTGGAAATAAGTTTTAAAAACTTCAATTAATTCTAATTATCGTTCCTGTTTGAAAATTATTGCCCAGGTCGGCCAAAGCCTGCAGGCACGCTCTGTTAGGCCTGAAGAACGCTGAGGAAGTTAGTTTTGGAAGCACAGAGGTAACCCTGCAGGTGAACTCTGAGACGTTGTTGCTGCAAGTTTTAATGAAGAGGTAATCATGCGGAAATTACAGTTGAGCAATCATTGATTAATAACTACATGTTTTACAAGCAGGTCAGGGATTGGTGAGGCTACATTGGATCCCTCAGATTAACTGCTCTGATTGGTTCAGTAAAAACACAGCCGGTCGAGTGTGCAATGACTAGAGTTAGATAAATGGGCTCATAACTTCCCTAAAGTTCTCTTTTTTTTTCCTCCACCCCCCTCTCGTTTTCTTCATTTGTATGCAAAGTCCAATCCCTTAGGCTCCCTTTCCTTCTCTTTAATTTTCAGCCATCTTTTTTTAATCAATTTTCTTTTATCTCGGGGAAGTTATTTTAATACTCCTACATCTTATTTCATTCTCAGCAAGACTGTGTGGGGATATCAATTATTCAATGGAGAAGGAGCTGAGGAATATGTTAATATTGATTAAGGGTTCGCCACACCTAAGAAGATTACACTATCTTATCACTATGCCAGAGTGCTGCATTAGCCAGGCAAATTAAGGGACACATAGATACACTGTGTTATATATACAGTGATGTAAGAACATTTGTGTCTCTGCCATGTTTGGATCAGTGATTAAAAGCCTATTTACACTATGTGACTAGCAGTAAAGGGAGACATGCCCTGCATTCACAATGAATCATACAGCACTTTAAAGCTTAACTCTTTAATTGCACTAAAGAAATAAAATCAGCCTCATGGCCACAGAACAGCTAAATACATTGTACCAGGCTAAACAACTGAGCTGGAATCCAGACGGTCTTGTATGACATGAATTCTAGAAACATCCTGGGTTGTCATGTATTGTGTTATTTTATCCAAACCATTGTGATGCTGGTGTCCTCGCTGCTGCTTTTATTGCCACAGGCTACAGCACTGGTTTGGGGCAGCGATACCAGAGATACTGTGGCATTTGTATCTCATTCCCCCAGAGCCCTGCAGGCCAGCCAGGAGCTGTATATCTGTCATGGTACAAAGCAGCCAGTCAGAGGGCCAAGGGAAAAGGGAAAGGAACAGAGGTGGGCATTAAGGGGACAGGATGTCATTGTGTGCTCCAACAGGCTGTGAGATATGCAAGTGTTTTGGACACAGCTGAAGGAGCCTGTAGAAGTCAAAAGGCTGTTTATGATTCATGAATGCATGTGCACATGTACATGTGTTTCCATACAGGCAAAGTGTAAACAAGCATACATGTGCACACAGCACACGCACACGTATACACATGCTGATATGAATGCAAATTGGTTTACCCTTCAGCAAGTCACACAGGACCCTTCTGCCGAATCTTCTTCCACTCTCTCTCGCCTTGTTTCTGAACAGATTTATTCAGCCTGCACCATTTTACTTATTTAGACAAACACGCATATTCTGACTGTGCAGCCTTTGCTATCATTCATTCTTTCTTTCTCTTCTGTGGACATGCTTGACTCATAAACACACACTTGAACCTGGCTGGATATACACCTCATGAATCGTGGATTGTTGCAGTATAGCTTAAGTCTTCCATGACACTTCCCCAGCCATTAGTTTGCTCAGTAGCTCAATGTACGTATGTTTATGCATGTGTATTGGTTACTCAGTGTGAGTGCTGAATGAAGAAGCAACCGTTTTGATCATTCATGGCATTTATTGAGAGCATTCTGATAACTACAATACTTTAAATGTGAGACATTTACCCTATATGTGAATCAATACAAATTTAGGGGGAAAAAAACAGGCTTTCGTCTGAGACCATCAATCTTCTGACTGTGTTTCACCAGCCTGTCTGCAGACTGTGGCACATATGTTGTTTTGGTTATTTTCAACAAAGCCAGGGAAAAAAAGGAGCAAAAAGAAAAGAGAGAAGATGGGAGGGGAGGAGAAGGACATGAGAAAGACAGATAAGTAAAGACCAAGACAGGAGGAGGAAGGAAAGAGGAGAGTCCCCTGCTCTGCATTAATACTCTGTTTGCCAGTCAGAGCATGCTCTTTCCTATGAGATTAGACTGATAAAATGAATGTGTGTATGTGGGTGTGCTGGATCACACACACGGCTGTGTGTATGCATAAGGACGTGTCCATGTGTTTGGGTGTAGTTGTGTATGAGGCTGTGTATATATGCTCACACCCTCCCTTGTGAGATTAGGCTGATTTGTCAGTGATGCAGGAGTTCATCCATGATTAATAGCCCAGAGTGCTGGAAACAATGTTATTCTGCTTTAGCTACCTGTGGGACGCCCTGTACTGTGTGTATGTGCGTGTGTGTGTTTTTCTGTGAATGTGTGTGTCGTAGCAAGAATATCAATCCTGACATCTTGTTTCAGACATGTTGATGTTGGTACACAAGAATGTTGGTGCTCAAGTCGACTACTGAATATGTCGCTACAGCAGGGTATCGTGTACAACCTTGCTGGTGTGTATTATTCATAAGTACACCTGTCCAGTTATGTACCTCACACAGGTCTGACACACCTACAAAACAAGAGAACTTCAAAGGCCTGCACAGGTATGCCTAACACCTTTGACATCATGTATGGGCATGTAAGGTTAAGTGATTTGGGGTATGATGTTTCACTGAAAGCTTTTATTGCATTGTTAGCAAGTCAACAACAACACATTGGATCCTGGTGTATTTCTGTGTATATTGGTCTGATTTGTTACCTGCTGAGGTAATTTCATACCAGTATTCTTCACTACAGCTGTCATGTTTGTTATCTGGCCCTTATGCACTAGAATAATATACAAAATGTACACAATGTTACACAGACTTACTGTAGAGCTGTATTGAACCTCAATATATTTTGAGTATCAAAATATATTGAGGTTCAATACAGCTCAACTGTGCCTGTAGCATTGAGTATCAAGACCAAGAAGCTAAAGTTCACAGTGAAATCTTGGTCATAAATTTATAAATGATGAGTTTGTTAATTTTGTCTTTGTGGTTTTTAGTGTGTTAAGACAAATACTGATGCACTGGAATCTGAAGTTTTTCTTATTTTCATAAACGAAGAAAAAAAGAGAGCATCTTTATGTCGTCAATACGAAAACCTGGGCATTGTACTTATTGAGTTTCCCTGTACAGTCAGAAAGAGGGAGACACAATTAAAGGGAAAGAATTAATTCAGGTTTTGACTTTTTGAGACACCAACAGGCCGTCAATGAAAATAAGGAAGTGATACAGTTTCAGACGTTCCCAATTCTCCCTTTGCTTAATGCTGAGTAGCTCAATAGCAGTCAAAGTTTTTAATAAAACAAATTCTCTGCAATTTAATTCCCTATCACTTTCTATAAGACTTCATAAAGACTCACTAAGTGTTTGTGTTCTCCAGCGTGTCTGCATGCGTGTGTGTGTGTGTGTGTGTGTGTCTGGGGANGGGGGGGGGCTGATAGAGACACCAGAAGTAGATGGGATAACTATGGGAAGCAGTCTGTGAAGCCTGTGAGAGGGGATCAATACAAAATGTACTTTGTGAAGACTGAGAGCTGAGAAACTCTGCAGCCAATTAAATAGAAAGATCAGAGAGACAGACAGAGAGAGAGAGAGAGAGAGAGAGAGACAGAGACAGAGAGAGANAGAGAGAGAGAGAGAGAGAGAGAGAGAGAGAGAGAGAGAGACAGACAGACAGAGAGAGAGACAGAGAGAGAGAGAGAGAGACCTGATGACGGTCCATTATTTCCACATTACACATTGCATTGATTATAACACTCCCAAACACACCCTCTCGTTTTACTCTGTGTGTGTGTGTGTGTGTGTGTGTGTGTGTGTGTGTGTAAGCTTGTCAGTGTTATCAACCTGTAGAATGTTGAGGTAAAATGAATCCACCCCCAAATGACTTAGGAGGTGGAAATATGCACTAAGCAAATTTTCAATTTCACCCCCCCCCCANCCCCCCCCCCATCTCTTCCTCTTCATTCATTCATTCACTTACTTGGAAGACTTTGATTTTCTTTATCAACTTTAATTTTACATTTATAATAATTTACAGTGAACAGTGTGAGTACATGTTTACATGTACACTTACAAAGTGTACGACACATGCAGTCGTGCGCGTGCCGCACACGCGCGCACACACACTCCTACTACCACGTGGAATCGACACATCCATATTTNCGCGTGCCGCACACGCGCGCACACACACTCCTACTACCACGTGGAATCGACACATCCATATTTCCTCAAGCGACAGCTCAACTCAAAGCCGTCTGTCACTTTCATCATGAGAGAGTATCTATCGAAATGACTAACTTCCCTCTCTTCAACTTCTGCTCCTTTTGGCGGATGCATTCATTTTTCAGAGTCGGGCATGAATATTTCAGTGCTGAGTGACAGATCCAGTGAAGAATGAAAAGAGAGAAGGGGGGGAGAGAAGGGGGAGGTATGGGTAATCACATTTGGTTTTTGTAGATCTCATAAATGACTTAAGCTCTGCAGATTTCAGTCAGATGACCTTAGTCTTCATCATTTTCATTGATTTAAGCCTGCTGTCTCTGCTCCCCTAACCCCCCTCCCCTCTCTCTCTCTGATATCTGGCAAAGCTATGATGGACAAAATAAACTGATGGTCTCTGGGCCCTGCAGCATCAGTCAGCATGCGTGGGCCAGGCTCTGTGTAAGCAGTGTTTCACTGATCTACAATCCAACAACTCTCATTTATCTACAATCTGGGATAATTTCCAAACTTTCATTTCATCTTATTTCAGTAAGCTACTGGAAGTCAACAGAACGATTTGAATTTCTTTTTCTATTACTTATCTGTCTTAATGCAAATGACTTATTCCTTAACTTACTGTTGGGAGACTGGATTCAAAAAGTGATAACCAATCACAGAAAATCTGGGAAAAAGTTTGCAGGGGAAGAAATCCAATTTCAAAAGTGTCAGGGAACATGTTCATGTTTCTTTACTCTGCCTGTGCGCTTTAATTGATTTATTTTATTGGGAGATATATCAGCCATAACAGGAAAAGCATGATCCCAAAGGAGGCAGGTGGGAAATCTGAGAACTTGTAACCTATATTGTTGTTCTTTTACAAATACAGTCAAGGAGATAAGAGTAATACCCCCTGCTTTCTTGGAAATATAGGTCTGATTCACAAACACACAACTGATATAAAATCCAATTCCCTGGAAATAGAGGGAATAATCTCTCCTCTTTTAATGCCGCAACTAGCTGTATCTGGGGAAAGCAAATAAAATTGTTTGCTGGCTATGTGTGTGTGTATGTGTGAGAATGTACTGTATCTGTGTGCTGGGGGTACACCAGAGAGTTTACAAATATTTTGCCCTAGAGAATCTCACATTAGAAACCACTGAGAGGTGGATACACACACATAAATCTAAAGTTTACACACTGTCAACCATCTTTCGTTAATATAGTATGTACTTTAGATCTTACAGCTTTGGTCATCACAACAGTATGTTATGGAGCAATTTAACATTTTATATGAAATGTTGTTTGTAATAACTGTGACTATATTCCCTGCATAGAGAATATTTACCTGAAGCATTCTAAAATTAATTTGGGAATACGAATAATGGCTGTAGTAAAAAAAAAAAAAAAAANTAAAAAAAAAAAAAAAAACTTCTAAGGTAAACTGTTCTGTTGCTTTTTATTAGTTTTTTTTATATCCTCTATATTTTTAATATATATGGGTATGATAGAAAAAAGGATTCAAGTGGAAGAATTATTTTATCACATTAGACACAAACAAATACAAAACTATAAGACTTCATTTTGTTGTATTGTATGATGACAACAAAGAGCAGCAACAGCACCTACATTGATCGTTTTTAATGTCTTTCATTTCTGCCTTTTTTGTTTTACCAAATACCCCTTTACATAGACTATATTGCTGACTTACTGCATGTATCACTTTTTATCCTGTTATTGTACTTTATATTTTAATGCATTATTAACCCCCATGACCCTTAACAGGACAAATGGGTATAGAAAATGTATGGATGGATGGACTACAGCTATTACCGGCCTCTTTAAGCGTTTGCCTTGAAAGATTAGTTACTCCAGAATTTCCTTATTTACATGTCAGGGAAGCAATTCATAAAACACACTGTCACACCAAAATTAAGACCTGTTTCAGTCTGGTGGTAAACTTCAGTGGGACATCTGGGCAATTTTAACCCATATTTGCCTCATGTGTTAGTGATCAATAAATTTGATATAAGCCCACTCAGTTAATCAGTGTGTTTAAATGGAGTTTTGATCTGATCTTGCTTGCACACACACACACACACACACACACACACACATTGTAGTGGCGCTGTGTTCTTTCTCAGGTTTCTCTGCTGCGCTCTCTCTCTCTTTCACACACAACACGCAAACATACCACACCCACATCCCATGCATCAGCCTCCTGGTGTGTATATCTCTCTTGTATAAGTGTCATATCTCTTAAAACACAGAACTCTAAATCAGATAATTTAGTTTTTTTTTTCTTTTTTGCCGATTTAACATGTCAGCATCGCATTGATTTCTGCAGTATAAAGTGTGGTTCTTAAATATGAAGCTCCTCATTAGCATTTAGGGCTTTGTTGGCTTTTACTTAACATGTCAGTAATAGGACAACAATGTGCTGATCAATGTAAGGGAAGCTTTATGAATGAGCTTCAATTATTAAATTATTGAGCATTATGCTATGTAGTAATTTTTACTGAATTACCCCTATAATGTGTTATGACTGACCATAAATAACTGGCATTCTAAATATTGCTCCAGAAACCCAATTAACTGATCATTATCTAGCAACTCACCACCTTAAACACTTCAAACGCTTCTATTTGAAGAGCAGTTCGATGCGATTTCACAAGAAAAATCCAAACATCCTGTTTTCTGAGCTGAGGAGATCTCCATGTGGCCCCAAAGCATCACATTTCTCATTTTTATTCAGTTGTTATTCTTTGATACAAATGAACATCCATATGAGAGATCTGACTAAAAACAGCTTACAAATCAAATTAAATATCTGATGAAAGGGTCTGAGTTTGTCATAGCTCTAATATCTAAGAGCTCCGCAAACCGCTGAGATTCAAGCACCTCAATTTAGATAAGAAAGCATTTTGTTTGTTTCATGCAGCGCTTTTTTTGCTGCTTCCTTGTCCACTTTTAATGAGTTTCTTGTCTGGTGACTGTAAGAATCTTACTACTGGGGTAAAAGAGGAGAGAGACTCAAAATATCTGTGAATGGGAATGTTCTATTTGTTTACATGGTAAAAGAAAAGAAGTCTGAAAAATGTAGCAACATAATGTAATATCATGAAATGTAGCATTGATTTATGCTACAACTGAGCAATCTATCAATTTTCAGTGTGTTTACGTAAGGTAGAAGCCTAAGTAGACCACAAGGTGTATCGCATGAATTATTCGGTTGTGATTTAGTGTATTTCCTGTGTGGGACGCCATTTTTGTTACTTTATTTTACATTATCGAAAGTAGCATTAATGACGTCCCGGATCAAAAATGAAATATAAACATCAAAGTTGACTGTCTTTCGAATCAGTTCATGATATTAAGATGTCAAACTGTTTATTTGAGTGGTTTTGGGAGGTCAGAACTTACATATTGGACAACTATAGGTGTCGTCACATTGGCTAGCACAGTGTGGCTAACATAGTTTGAGCACTAGCTGTTTTCTTTCATTCACCATTAGTTTTATTTAGAAATTATTTAACGGAGCTCTGATGTATTTAATGCTGTAGTTTTTGTGTTAAAACAAATTCTATTTTATTACAACACATCACACCACAACACAACGCAGACACTCAGGTGGTGTAAGAGAGATATCTGCGAGCGCCGGACACGCTGGAGAAAGCAGGTTACATTTACATCTACTCCAAATACATTTTTTTCAAACGTCATGATAATCAGATTGAATTCTGCATAAAAAAGATGTTGGCTTATTCTCTTATTCTGAAAAACAGGCCTACATTATGCAAACAATTTAGACAAGCATGTAGACCAGGGGTACTCACATACAAATCTTAATGGTCCACAAAGAAAATGGTCAATAAGCAAAGGTCCATTTATTAAAGTCAGTCAAGCCAGGGTCAGATACTGGGATGGTAATTTTTACTGACAATTTAAGGTGTGGAGTGTGGGGTGGGACATTTGGTTTCACTTTGCGTTGGAGACAGCGGACGATTTTGACTTGTTGCATCATAGTGATGTCCCGCATAATACAAATAATACATATGAAAAGTATAATTTACTCAGACTCTGGAGACAGTCGTGGTTCGGCCTGGATCCGGACCAGAGGCTGGATTTTGAGGATGACTGATGCAGACGATCCAACAGCTTACAGTCAGCATTAGCATTCTGTGCATGCATTTTCTCACCCAGTGTGTGTGCTTCCCCTTTTAAGTTGATTAAGCAATGAGTCATGTAAATTTGGCGAATAACTGAATCCTAGTAATTCCATCCATGCATACATCTCAGGACACATTTTTTTACTTTAATCACAGTACAAACTATTTTTGGAGCATAGCGTTCATAGCATTCACACCAAAACACAACTGGAAATGGCATAATTTACATAAACTTTAAATTACCTTTTATGTAAACAAGAATTGACAAAATGGCCAAAATCAATATGGATCACTTTGATAACAGTGGCAGAGCTGTTGAGGAACAGGGAAGAATTAGCAGCGCTGTCGCCATGGTAACTGCTGAGTGGAGCCGGCAGTGTTTTCACCAACCAAAGACCTGCCTTTGACATCATACCCTATTTAGTTAACCCTTGATCTTAGAAACACACACACAGGGCACACACTGATTTTTTTTTAGCACACACGCACGTCCTCAAACATGCGCACTCATACTGTGCAGGTTGAGTTGAGCTGAGTTGACTGTGAGCCATCATTAAGCCTCTGACATGTAGCGTACAGCACTCAAGTATCCCCCAAGGCCCTGACTGAGGTTAACCAGGCTTTCACACTCAGCCCTCCACTCACTGAAGGAGGCAAAAGAAACACTATCGGCGGAGAAACACACACTTTGTTAAATGTGACCAAAGTCAGTGTGGGGGTGGGGGGGTCTTGCTTTGGATGATTTCTAGAAAGGACAGACTGTGGTTTGTGTTTGTAAAATGTGCACACGTACAAAGCAGGATATTACACCCTATTTGCTGGCTGTGAAATCACACTGAGTTTTTTTTTTTTTTTTTTTTNTTTTTTTTTTTTTTTTTTTACACTTTTATACATTTAGAGGGTGTGGGAGAAAATCAAGCGTACACAGCAGGAACTGAAAAGCTGACTATCTCTCTGTGCATGTCTTCTGCTCTGAAAAAAACTTTTATCCAGAGCTGCAGAGGCTGAGTGATGAGGAGAAGGTTGCCTCAAGTCTTTTGTTCTAGCTGAGCTCATTGGCTAAAAGTGGTATGTAAATTCAGCGTATATTATCATATATTAGCATATGTTAGGGATTTGACAAGGGATTTGTGGAGAGAGTGGGATTCCCTAAAACTCTATGAAGCAGGTACAGCAGCTTTGAGCTGATATGTTAATAGTGTGTATCTCTACACAGCTGTTTTCTCGTGATCTCAGGGCTGACAAGAGATTATGTTCCACATTGTAACACAGAAGCCATAGAATACATTAATTTGTTTAAATAAGGGGATTAATAAAGTAGAACTAATTAACTAACTACTGACAAAACTATACTCCAGTGCTGCATGGCAACAATAAATGTTTATTTACTTCTATCTGCTCGACTAATTCAGGACAACAGTTTATAACACACAAAGCACTGAACAGATTGTGTTGTCATGGTAATGTGATTTCACTGTTATCTTCCAGCTGTTGCCATGTTCATGTATTGCTGGAAAAATGTTTTTCGTGCCACACTGAATTTCCATGTGATATATATACTTTATCAGCTGCAGAGTAAATTTAGTGCAAGTCTAAACATACATTAAAAGTTTACATTATTACCTTCGTGCCACATTAGCAGTTTGTTCGGTATATCTAATGCAATCCAGTAGGATAGTTCTGCAACATATCCTGACTTTATGACGTCAGAGGTTTCAATTCAGTTCAGGTAATTTCTGAGGATGTAGTGTCTGTGTTTATTGTTCTAAGAGGTGTTATTATTCTGAAGTAGAGATGGTGAGATTACCCATTTTACTTATAAAATCACAGATTCTAAACTGTAAGAATTTAGAAGAAGCCATGACAGGAAAAAGTGGGTTGACATTCGGGAAAAAAGAGTAAATTGAGCCTTTTTTTTTTCAATGCAACAGCATTAAACAGCATCTTTCTCTCTCTCTCTCTCTCTCTCTCTCTCTCACTCACACACACACACACACACACACACACACATACACACAAAATATGCTGTCAGGGCAACTTTTACTCAAAATCCATCTTCACATCAGCACTACTGAGGTGTTAGATGGCCGATGACCCATTAATAATAACTCTGTGACTGCTGCTGTGGACTTCGTTGTGCCATACTGTGGCTACTGAAGTGACAGCAGGCGACATTTTTGGGCTGCCAGTCAGACTTGCTGCTGTTTTGGGCAAATCCACAACTCAACTGGAATTCAGCTGGAGCTCAATTTGGCTAAAGAACTACAGTTGAGCAACTCAAGTGTCTCCAACTCCCACTGTCCCCCAAGGCGTTCCACGGAGAATAATGCATCAGCCGAGTTCCTCAAGGGAAGATGCGTAAGAGTTCTCTCTCTTGGCAGATCTCATAAATGACTTAGACTTAAACGCTTCAGATTTCAAACAGAAGACCTTAGTCTTCATCATTTATCTTCTCTCTCTCTCTTTCTCTCTCTCTCTCTCTCTCTGCCTCCCTCCCCCAATTGATCAGTCTCTAAGAGCAAACTNTCTTTCTCTCTCTCTCTCTCTCTCTGCCTCCCTCCCCCAATTGATCAGTCTCTAAGAGCAAACTGCATTCCCAGACAGCTGTGACTCATGTGCATATCTATCACAGGTAATACGTCTGTGTTAAATTGCAGTGATGTGATTATTCGTATTTTCCTTTTGACTGGTGAACTGAAAGGGGCAGTCATGGTGCAGATGCTGCAGGAGAGGAGAGGAGAGGAGAGGAGAGTGGACTGTGGACCCCAGATATCCTTAAAACCTGGCAGAATAATTACAAAAATAAATATACTGCAGCACTAAATGCATCCACACCATTACAGACTGTTTACTGCGTATTAATCTACCCCATGCTATTACCATAACTGTTACATTATTATCATCATAATAAACACTGATTCATATGCAGTGCAAAAACTCTGCCGGTTGTTAACAAACTCCATACCACACCCTACCATGCTCCCAATAAGACTTCATCTGTGGCACCACACATACACAGGAACATATTCAGGCTCGACACACACACAGCTTTAATGCAGTGATCATCCATCATTGACAGTTTTACAACTATTAAGTTGTCCAGACATCCAGAGGAGAAGAAGAGGGTTAAAGCAGGGACATTCCCCAATGAGAGAGCAAGTCTCTGGGGCAGGATAAGTGGAAATGTGCAGGACGAATGTGGGTCATGAAGGGCATTTTTGCATCTGTGCCGATTCAAATGTGTGCATGTGAGAGAGACAGAGAGAGAGAGAGAGAGAGAGAGAGAGAGAGAGAGAGACTCCCCAGCATTAGCAGAGCTAAGTGATCTCTCAAAGCCTGTAAACCAGATACAAGGGAAAAAAATGTCAGCGCAGTTAACGTTTGTCAGTCACCAGGCCTCTGTGGCAATAATACCCAATGTTAAATGCCACGACCAAGCCACAAGGCTGAGCAAACACACACACACATTCTTATAAAGCGAGTAAATTCTCTCTGGGTGGGTAATGTTCAGCTGACAACTTTATCACTGCATAACCTCTGAGGAAGGCCTATAATTCTGGAGAGGAGCCAAGACCCCCAAAAATTCCCACAACGCCTTCTTATTAAAGGGTGTAAGTCAAAAGCCTCATAAAACCAGCGGACATCAACGTGGTAGCGGACAGACGGACACACAAGAACGCATGTGCGCACACACAAACATGAGCACAGATAGTTACAATATATCACAAGACTTATGAGGTGATCAAAAGCAAGGATTTAGAGGAAACGGGGGAAAAAAAAAAAAAAANAAAAAAAAAAAAAAGCACAGCACTTTTGGCTTGGAATACTGGCGTTTAAATCAGACTGAATGACCTGAGTTAAACATGCACACAGCTTCCAGTCTGTGTTTCCTCAAGTGACTCAGGGTAAGAGCCCCCATTAATGCCCAAAACGTAAAATGTTAATGTGTTTTTGAAGTCCCGTTTATTTTTTTTTTTTCAGAGCGTAAGTGCAGTACTTTAGGTCTTGCTGTGAGCCTGTTTCAGTCATCAGCGTTGTTTCTGCAAGTCACCTGCCAGCCGTACATAACTAACCGTTTATGAGGTCAGACTTTAGCACCCTGTTATCAGCTGCAGTTCTGGAAGGATTTTAAAAGGTCCATTTTGATGTGTTTTTTTTTTTTTTTNTTTTTTTTTTTTTCTATACACGCGCATCAGGCTTCCCTCTGCTACAGGTAGAACAAAGTAAGATGAATGCCTAAAAAATGAAGGCAATGAACTCTGGCCACTTCTAAAAATGTGTTTTTGTCTGTGAGACAAAGGAAAGCTGTCATCTTCTACGAAGGGAAATGAAACGCTTACAGTATATTTGTGAGGTACTTCTTACAAATTTTCATAGCAATGAAAATGGATGCTTAAAATGTGCCTCCATTACTGCAAACATTTCATGTGGTTTCATAACAATATCAGTACATTCTGAGGCATGACACTAGAAAGGATAAATGCAACATATTTCCGGTGAAGGTTTAATGTCAATCATTTCATTTAGATGTTCCTGTAAACTGGTGGTTCTTTTTTCCATCAGGCTTTGACGTGTTCAAGGAAAAAACAAAACAGGATGCTAAGTCTGTTGCTCTATGAAATCAAACTAATTTATATACAATGTGCTGTATATACGCTTCCACCTACGGCTCCTATTGCACACCTGGCCGCTTGTTTCTTTCACTATTTTCCTTACATACATACTAAAGTTTTTTGAGCAATTCCTAAGGATTGCTTAGGAACCGCTGATGTGTGGGCTGGTAAAGCCATTTGAGACATTATATGTGATATTGGGCTATACAGACAAACTTGATTACCTTAGTATCTTTGCTTTACCATCTTATTTAAAATTCCACTATGTGTGCAAACATCTGAAAACTGATATTACTCACAGAGCCAAGAAGAATGAGAGGAATAGGTTGAAGTTTGAATACAAGTGGTTACTATATGTATTTCTCTCATGTAAATACCTATAGAGAAATATATAAACTACAAGATTTGAGTCTCAAAGTTTGCTTGACCTAAAGATAATGGAGCAGCCTGGAAAGCCCAAACAGTGGTGCGATTGCTCCATAGATGTTAAAAACCCAGATGCAATCGTCTGATATTGCAGTCCACCTGTTTTGTCAAAGTGGACTGGCTTGTCATAGATTCTATAGCAACAGAAAGGAGCAAATAGTGAACTGTACTGGATATGTCAGGAACTGGGTTAAGCTCTGTTCAGTCACAGCCCTGGGATACATCAGTAAAAGCAAGGATGCATAGGTGTGTGTGGCCACGCATTCAACAGGAAGTGTTGGAACGGCATCTGGCCCTGAGGCTGACGACGCAGAGAGGTGACAGCTATCCTCAATATCAGTCATATGACAGAGAGAAACAACTTGGTGCATTTTACAGTTATCCAGTTCCTTCCATCTGTTCATTGCAAGTCATATGCAGGCACATACATCACCACCAGATGCACAGAAACAAACAAATGAATAATAAAGACTGCAAAATCTGTTTAACAGATTACACTGGTGGACAAAATAACAACATTGCCTGATGAAGAGTCGAATGTAATACTGCAAAGTATTGTATGGCTGTCATGTAATGGAAAGATACATACATGTAGTATAAGGAAGACAACCTGGAGGTCCACAGCCTGGACCTCCAGACCAATAGTTAATGACTAATATGATCTGAGGAGTCATCCCTCAGCCTTTGCCCATTATTTAGACAGGTTTATATCTGCAAAAATCCAAACGATGCCTTCAATCCAACATATCGGTTGCCAGCCATATGGTGGTGTATCTGTAATGGTATGAGCAGCTATCTACAGGGAGTCATTACATCCAGTGATTTCTCTGCATGGTCAGATAACAGCCCAGGAATATGAGGCCATTTTACAGTGCTAGCATCCTGTGGTGCAAATACCGTTCCCTCATGATCTTGCTATATTCTGAAATAACGTACACATACACATACAGTGTTAAATTCATTCAAGTGTCAACTTACATGCATTCAGTGTGACCATTTTTATTATTAGAAGATTAAAATTGCTATATTTTAAGCATTTGAAGTGGGTTATGTGAAGACAGAGGAAGAAACAAATCAGAGAAAATAATGAAAGTGATATACAGTGTGTAGAGTGTGCATCAGAGCTAGAAGCATGTCTTTGATAGAACTGGGTGTTGCTTGTCTGCGTGAGCAACTAAGTGCAGCAGGCTTCATTAGCCTCATCACCACTGGCAGATGTGTGTGTGTCTGTGCAAGCAAGTGAGAATACAACCATGGATGAGACAGTATTTCGCATCTGAGCATGTGTAAATATAAGACATGGTGAGAGAATCATTGGCTTGTTCTTGCACTAACTCATGACAGTGCTGCGGTATTGATTGCAGAGCTGGAAAGATGTTTTTGTGGTATGCAATAAGGAGAGAAAAAATGTCCCATGCATTCTGTGTGTAACCTGCACCAGGAATTCCCAGCCAGTGGTTTTGGTTTGTCTTCATTAATGTTGATGCTTGTAATAAATCATAACACATGGTGTCAGAAATTGGAAAAAAAAAAAAAAACATGACATGAGTGGGAGACAAATGGGAAGCATGTAATTAAGACACTGAATACACTTATGTAATAATTACAGTTTGATGTTTGTGTAGGATTGTGTGTCTGTCATGGTGAAAGCTGAGGAAATGTTCTTTGTACAGCATCCTTTTTTGTATTGTTATCACATGTTCTGTACAACACAAAGGAGAAGAAGACACTGAGGAGGTGATGAAAGATAAGTGTGAAGGTGTGATGATCAAGTATCACCCTTCACCCTTTTTTCTTTTCACCGCAGGACATATACACATGCAGATATAAACCTCTTTTTAATACTGACAAAGTGGAGTTAGTGTTGTATAGTGGATCTAAAAGCAATATAAGGCAGTGATAAATATGAAATCAGTCTCTCGTTGCTGTTCCTCTACAGTACAATCAGAAAAACTATACCGTATCAACAATATATACTGTACACAACCCAATGCAATGACACTTACATGACGTAATCGCTCTCAGATACATAGTGTGTCTATGGCGCAGAAATTTAACCATCCACTGAAGCAA
Source organism: Lucifuga dentata (assembly GCA_014773175.1). Lineage (NCBI taxonomy): Eukaryota > Metazoa > Chordata > Actinopteri > Ophidiiformes > Bythitidae > Lucifuga > Lucifuga dentata. The sequence continues at coordinate 106,566 of VXCM01000342.1, forward strand.
GAGAGAAGAGAAGAGACAAGAATGACCTTTTTTAAAACAAGAGAAATGAGAGACTTGGCAGATAGTGTGTGTGTGTGTGTGTGTGTGTGTGTGTGTGTGTGTGTGTATGAGTGTACGTGTTATGTGTGTGTGAAGCTTCTTACCATTGGTTTGCTGCCTGGTGCTGACAGTGCTCTACAGCTGAGCCACAGCAGAGTGTTTTGGGACCTGCTTTGACATTTTCAACTTGATTCATTAATTCGTGGTTGGCAGCCTCGGCAAAGTGTGCACTGAAACCAGCTACACATCCGAGCTGTGCGTCCATTTGAAATTCATAGTGTATGTTTTATGAACATCACACTCATCTGGTCCATGACATAGAGCTTTATGTTAAACTGTTGGCGTTAAAAATGCACAATCTCCTCCTTTTTTTGTCCTTCCTCAAAGGACATTATTTATCATGAGATGCTGTTATTGAGAAGCTCAGACAATCTTTCATAATCTTAAATGGAAAAGTAAATCCCTCTGCATATGAATGTGATTGAGACAAGCATGTGCTGGTAATATTTCTAGCTTTGTCAGTGCTAAATCCACATTTGTCCCTGGGGCTCCTCTCTCTTAAACCCTTGGAGTCAGAGGGAGGTAGGATGGGATGGGTTCTTGAGGATATCAACTAATGCAGCTCTGTTGTCAATGGCATTATGGGAATCTGTGTACAGACCAGACGTCAGTGTCTGTGATTAACAAAGATTTTCCGGCTGATGACATGGTAAAGGCCCGCTGTATCACTATTCCGCTGAAATCAAGCCTTGATTGCAAAGTGAGTCACTTAAAGCCCACACTCCAAGAACAGTTGGCTGCAGTTATGCAATGTGAACTATAGCAATCACACTCACAAAATCAACCATTCAGATATCCCTGTGTATTCCTTAGCATATCCATCACTTAGTATTCATATTTCTTCAAGCTATCTCAATTTAGGTGCATTATGTGGGGCTCAATATGTTATGCGTATTTATCATTCTGATGTGATGACACAAGGACACACACAGGCTCTCCGCCTGCTGTGCCATACACATGCACTCTTTCCGTGTGGTGCACAAAGAGGTTTGAATCCAAAAGTGATTGTGTAGACAAGAGTCATAAATCTATGTCCCCCGGGTCCACATCAAAGAGAGATATATAACCACAGGCCATTACATTTTGTGTGTGTGGGTGTGTATTTATACTGTATGGTATAAGAAAGAAAATATGTTTGTGTGTTCATGTATGTGTGTGCACGCATGTGAGTGTGTGTCAGTGGCAGAGAAAACATAAAGCTCAGTTTTATCTATGTGCTCTGCAAACCAACTCGCTTATCCAGACAGCTCCATAATAAAGGCAACTTCTCTCTGACTGAGTGGGCCCCGGCTTCATTCTAGCCGCAGGAGGCTGCCCAGAATCTTCTATGGCTGTTAGAGTCCAAGATGATTATATAAATCCTTGCGTATGTGTATAAGACAGAGTGAGCCCCTTCAGGAGGAAAGACTGATGGAGAAAACACTCAGACGTGACCGTGCATGCACAAACATGCAGAATCAGACCCAGCTTCTGATTATGTGAACTATATTTACCATCCCTTCCACTTGATTGGCTAATTGACTTAGAGGATGGACATGATGTAGCCAAATGTCAACCCAGTGCTGTTTCCAAACCCATCCAATGAAGGAAGTAATTAAGCAATAGGCTCTCCACTATTAACCAATTACCTTCCTGGTAGTCAGTCATTAGGACGTTACCTTCCAGCTGTATACCGTCTGAGTGGGTGCCATCAGCAACATGAACGTGGCTCTGAGCTACAAAGCTGTTACAAGGCCAATAAAGCTTTTGCTGCTTATAAGACTGGGTGTCACAAAAGTCATTTAGCTGTGCAGAGCTGGACAAAGCTTTAGCTGCTAACGGCTGTAATGCGGAGGCAGTTTAACACCGGTGACAAAGATCGATGATAATATAGTTTCTATGTGAAGCAAACCATGCCGAGCTTTGGGAAACACTACCCAGGACCTTGAGCATTTGTGTGAAGTAAATCTTTACAGAATTTACAAAATCTCCCTATAAATGTAATGCATTTATTATTATTATCTTGTTGTGGGTTGTGAAAGCACCCTTGGACAGTGGTTACCTATAAAACAAGCAACTCAATGGTCAGAATTAAATACTACATAATAAATTTGGTAATATTTTGGTTCTGGCAAAATTAAAGTGAGTTGTAGTTGAAATTTAACTACAAATGTAGTCAAGTTTGTTTTACGTTATACGCTGAGCAGATATCCCCTACTTAAAACCCTTTAAATATAGCGACTGTAAAACAATCTTTACTGCAGTTAAACTACACCTTTGATTAAAATAGCACCTGAAATGGATGCTGTGAAACAGTCGTAACCTACAGGCAGTCCCTGACTTACGAACGTCTGACTTACGAACAACCTGTACTTACGAACTGACCGCCATAAAGCCTATTAAATTAAAAATTCAAGTTACATACAATGGTTTGTAATAATGAACACTACTTTACAAAGCATGTCAAAGCAAAAGAAGAATGCCTCTTCCAATGTGCAAGACTTCAAGGAGCAAGTGTTAACCTACATGTTTTTTATACCCCCCCCCCCCCCCCCCCCCCCCCCCCCCCCCCCCCCCCCCCCCNTTTCTTATGCATAGAAAGGTAAAATATATACGCTAGATACACACCTTACGTAACTGTTCCGACTTATGAACAAATCCAACTTACGAACAGCTGTGGGCACAGAACTCATTCGCAACCCTGCCTGTATCAAATATACACATCTTGAGATGAACATATTGAAGCTTAGCATGTGGTTGTGTGTTCAATATTATTTTGATTTTCTTTTCTCCCATCCCCCAGAAATTTCTGACCAATGAGTAGAGTGACTGTTCTCACATGACTTTTGCTATTGGATGTTTTCCTGTGTGAAACCAAACCAAACCAGCCGCTAAAAGCAAAATTGTAACAATTCAGGCCTTGATTCAGACCAAAGCAAACAGACTTCAGGTCTGAAAAAGCACCTTAGATTTTATGAAAAATGCATTTATTTTTCCTTCAAACACTCCTCAAATTGGAAATTACTAAGCTTCCATCCTTAACTTCTCCCAGTCTTTTCAACCATTTACTTTGAGAATCTTTGTAACTCTATCGACTGTAATCGTTTGCTTCCATCTTGTTCTCGCCAAACTGAAGTAAGTGAAAGTGTCAGTCAGAGAAGTTCTTCAATAACGCCGTGGAAGTCGGCTGCAGAATCTAATCATCCTGATCTAATTTCGATGTATTTGCCATCTCCATCTCTATCTTTAACCAGACCTCGAGGCCACTCGTGTAGTCTGCAAAGAAACCTGAGCAGGGAGCAAAGGAATCAAGAGGTGCCCCCTTTTGCTGGTGATATGAATTGGTGGCAGTGAAAGGAGTTTATTTTCATAATCTGAGCTTCTTTCATTACCGTGCTAGCTGGGGGTGAGGACGAACTTTTCGCCCTTTGGATCACATAATTAGACATATGATAGAAAGAGAACAGGATTTAGGAATAACCGCACTGACACGTATACAAACACTAATGCATGCAGAGTAAAGAACACAGGTACATACTTAATAAAAGCCTTATTAAAAGTACTCCTATATTAAGCATGTGCATACAAGCAAGAAGACATGGAAAATTGGAAATTATGCACATACGTACACACCTATGGAGTAGAAACACACACCCACTAACAGACACAGCAAGATGAAGATTTTGCCCATAAAGGACAAGAACGTCAAGTCCAATAATGCTGTCTGCAGAATGGGGACTGCCAGGGCTGGCTGAGAGATGCTTGGCTGTAATTACTGAAGTATACACACAAATACACATGCATACTCAAAGTCACACCCACTCGTAAGCACACGCAGAAACAACAGGCACATATGAGCATGAATACAGGCACAGACTGGCTTCTATTCAATGAAAACCACAGAAGGAAAGAAAAGCACCTCAGAGGGAGACAAGTGTTATCTGCCTCACAGTAACTATGCAAGATTTAGATTTGATGGCCGAGGTTAGAGGAAGCTGCACTTTCTGTCAAACCGCATTTCAAAAATGGGTGAAAAGTTTGATGAAGGAAACAGCAGACAGAAAGAGAGAGTGAGAAAGAGAGGAAGGAGTTCTTTTCAGGTCAGCTCTCAGTTGCCAGCAGGTTTCTGCATTAATTAGACAGGGTTTGTATGTGAGTGTGTGTGAGAGAGAGACCAAAAGACGGTGAGGTAGAGTGTGTTATTGCATGTGCAAATATTGTGTGTGTGCGTGTGCGTGTGTGTGTGTGTGTGTGTGTGTGTGTGTCCATATGGGGACATGCTAAAATGTGTAGTTAATTGGAAAAGAAAGCCTCGAGTGCAGAGGGAAGATGGAGCTCCTCTTCCTCCTCGCATATCCTCTCTCTGCCAGACCTCTGTCATAAATCCAGATAAGGGTTTACTTGACAACAGCAATTGACCTTTTCCTTCATTTAGTCCACAGTATATCATGCCTGAATGCTGAGAGGAACTTAGTGGCAAACAGACAGAAAGACGGAAAGAGCAAAATAGTATGTCTGTTAGAGAGAGAGAGCGAGAGAGAGAGAGAGAAAATTAGCCCTTCATTAAGCAGGCAGGAGAATGGAGTGGGTTAGGGTATATGGATGGATGAACATCTGACAGATTGTTGAGCAGATACAGTAATTACACTGAAAGAAGGCAAATAGAGTCCAAGTGAGGATGCAGGGATATATTGCTAAATAATACTTCAATTTGGCTGCATGCTCTGAAATGCTGCAATCAAATGAAGATAACCTGTAGCTTCTGATCCATGTTTAACATAAAGAAACTGCCATGAGGTCACATTCTGTAAAACACTGAAACAGACAAACAAGCAGAAATACTGTTTTTTTTTTATGTGAAATTTTATTCTTAAAAATTCTGCTGTGTAAAACATGTCAGACAGAAAAAAAAATTTATACATATGTTGACTGTTATTGTATATACATGTACAAAACTTAAATAGGAATTTCAACAAGCGAATTTGATATACCAGAAAAAAAAAGAGATGCAGTATGTTCATGACAGAAACACACTGCAAAGATCTCAGTTTTATCAAGTCATCTTGCCTGGAAGTGAGATTTTCTCCAAACAAGTGAATAAAAGTGCCAGTGAGAGTATTTCAACCTGTTCTGGGAATTTTCTACAAATTACTGTTAGGATTTTGGAACATGACAAAATAAGGTAGACTGCTGCATGGGAATCAAGAAAATAAAACTTGATTCTTGAAAATTCTTCCACACTTGGTTGTCAAGTGATGCATCTTTGATTGAGTCCTTTAATCTTTAATCTCTGTAAACAAGAGACAAGGCTGCGAAAAGGCCATTTCATTTGTTGTTTACAGGCTTGGTGGAAAATTGTCAGTCACAATTGGGAATAATCTAGCATAGTCTATTTTTTTATTGTCTTCATCTTTGTCTCTCTTTCCCCATCTGTCTGTCTCTCTGTCCATCTCTTCTGAGATTGAATGTAATAAAATAAATTGAATTCACAAAACTTTCTGGAACTGACTACATTCACTTGCCATAAATACCTCAGCGGAAAAGAAAGAACCTGCTGCAGGTAGAGATCCACGTCCCGCTTCTGCCTCCAGCAGCANCCTCAGCGGAAAAGAAAGAACCTGCTGCAGGTAGAGATCCACGTCCCGCTTCTGCCTCCAGCAGCACACAAATGTTCCATCCTCACTACGTGTTAAGGTGTATGGAAATTAAAGAGGCACTTTGAGTTTGAGTTCGACAGCACTCAGTGGCTGTCGAAAGAAAGAGCCTGTTGTCTGAAAAGGGGCGGGGTTATTAGCAGGAAGTTGTCATCTCCTTCCATCCACATGGCAGCATACAGCAAGACACAGAGGCGCTTGTGTCCTCAAACACTGATCCACAATATAGAGGATAATATAAGATAATAATGCTAAGGAGTCAGACAATGACTGTTGCAAATGAGAGAAGAAAAAAAAAACAGCTTTCATGATGTTGGCAGGTTGTTACCTGGCCAATAAACACATGAGGTGGGCGCAGCTATAGTACTTTGGATTTAGAAAGTTATAAGCTTTGTCGAGCGTACCCCTCTCCCTTTTGGTCATCAGAAAGAGGGCTTCCCTCTCTTTCTGACAATCCAAGCATGTTGTTGCATGTAAATTTTACCAATGTAAATATTAAGCTGGACAACTGGTGTCACCAAGATAAAAGCTCAAAACAACTTGATACACCAGCAAAAGGCTTACAGTATATTACCTAATATATTACCGTCGCCACACAGAATGTCAATACATACACATCTGTATTTGTGATTACATGCTGATACATTCTGGCTTCCAATAAGAACAGAAATATTCAGTTTCTCAGGTCCTGCAAGAAAAGGATGCTGAAAGATGGGAGAATTGTGGAAAAACTGGTACCCATGCTACTGTCACACAAAAGAGAGCATTTATCTTTGTGCACCTGGTTGTTTTCTGAGATGCCTGCAAATGCATCCGAGAGAAGACACCAAACAGTGACATAGCAGCTGCAGAAAACAGTGTTTTCACAAGCCTCTACTTAACACAGAAAGGAGAGATTTCAAATCACAGGATGGGGTTTAGAGTGGCATGCAAAGTAAAAATTATAACATGACAAGTATGGCACAAAATACCATGCAAATATCTCAACAAACTCTACTCTTTGTTGGTGAGCCATAATCTCTTCCAGACAAACAGGGAGAGAGAAAGTCATGGAGTGAATGTGCAGACACAGAATGAGAGGAAGTATCGATCGAGTCACAGAGATGGAGATGTGTTTACCCTCACAACAGCTGATGCAGGTGTGCAAAAAGATGCACTGAGACGAAGGTGTGTGCATATCCTTTCACCTCTGTGCATCAGTACTTTGTGTGTGTATGTGTGTGCATGTGAGAAAGAGAGAGGGAGGGGGGATGAGAGAGAAGCCAGCAGGGAGCATCTGGTGCCGATTTCTCACCCAGCTTCAAATTAATCTGATTTTGTGACACCTCATTACACTGCCTATCATTGGTAATCAAAACTAGCGAGATGTGTTGCACATACATGCGCATGCATACACGGACACACTCACACATGATAGTAAAGGCGCATGAAGACTGATCATCAGATGAGAAAACAGAAAAAGAGTTTTGAGGAAATGAACCACCTGTATTTTCTCAATGCTTGCAACATCATTAATCTAGGTCATTTACGCTTGTCAATAACTTGTAGAAGTGTGTGTGTGTATGTGTGTGCGTGTGTCCACCAGACACCGCTGCTATTACCAAGTCCCATCAGTGCTTGAATATCTCCCAATATTCCATCCAGATTCTGCATAGTAATAATATTCAAAACATGCATTATTCCATCTATCTGCTCTCCCCGGGGATCATCTCTCTCTATCTCTCTCTCCCACACACACACACACCAACAGAAACACACACGCACACACACACGACACACATCTACCTCACAGCAGTAAATAGGATGGTATTGAGGCATTAGTTAGAGTTATGGGGGGTGGGGAGGGGTGGGGAAGGGTGGGGGGGTGAAATGTTATAGAGCCCATAGGCTGATGATACCACTGTCTCCCTATCAGTGATATAGTCCTGGACACATATACACACACACGCACACACATATGCACACACACACACACACACATACACACACCCACACCCAAATAGAACCCATTAGCCCTTGCTGCATCACCTCACTAAGCAAAGAGCGGAAACGAATGGCAGACCATTAGAGTTTCATTACGGGGAGTTGGCTCGAGTGGAAGGTGGAATAGAGTGAACAGAGAGGAGAGAGAGAGAGAGAGAGAGAGAGAGAGAGAGAGAGAGAGGAGAGACAGAAACCTGATGAGAAGATGGGAAGAGTGGGATAGTGTGTGTTTATGAAATAAGAGAGAAACAAAGAGGTAAAATGAGGGAAAGTAAGAGAGGATGGAAAGAAAACAGAGTGTTAAGTATGGCAGGAGTCTGTGGATATGAGAGCTGTTGTCCATGACCTCCTCTCCTTATTTGCTGAGCACCAAGTCAATTTCGTCGCCTACGGCAGTTTTAATATGACCCACCTGTTTACACACACACACACACATTTCCAAACAAGCTCTCTCTCTCTCTCTCTCTCACACACACACACACACACACACACACACACACCTATACATACACATCTCAAGTCTCGCTCTCTCTCGCTGTCACTCTCGCACTCTAGCTTGACACACACACACACACACACACACAAGCGCGTGCATACACCTCCAAGGTTAATAGTGGCTGCCATGGGCAGGGTGAGCAGTAATGGAACACACATATGCCCCGGGGAGAAAGCAGTCTGCGGAAAGACAGAATGTGGGAGTGATGGGGAGAAGGACTAAGAGGAGGAAGAGGTGATGAAGGGAGGGAAGTGTGAAAGTAAGGAGGGATGAGGTGGAGGGGTAAACTATTCCTGTGAATCAATTACCTCCAATGCAAATGAGGAGATTATTTATCTCTCCATTACCACTAAATTATTCACACTTTCCCTGTATTTGTGTCTGTGTGTGTGTCATGAGCTTTCGTCACTGTTGATTATAGTGGGAGGAGGGCGTGTGTATGTGTGTGTGGGTGGGGGGTGTCAACCTGCGGAAGACAGTGTGTCTGCAAATTGAACAACAAGCTATTTACATCTTTCATCAGCCACACTTGTTCCTCATTAGTTAATATTTTAAATGAAAATGCCACCCACTCCCACTCGTATCTGAGTGAGCTCCATTTTGTCTTGCAAATGATTTTTTCACAACTCAGTTTTTAGGCGTTGTCACTGTATTTCACTGAGGGACGAAACAAAACAAAAGCTCACAATGCAAGACATGAAGCGTTGTTTGAGACCAAAGATGCAGCGCGGTGCGTGGAAAAAAGGAACCGCTGATGTCGATTTTGTTGAGGTCTGTTGAGGAATTTCTGCAGTACTTTTGCTAGAGACTGAGTGTCGAAAAAAGAAATTCTCACGACTGAAAAGTTAGGAAGAATGATCTATGAAGAGTTCTTTGAAAAGCGTTTTTCTCATCCTCCAAGTCTGTTAAGTTTGGCTGTATTTGTAAAAGAAGTTGATGTACTTCTGCAAAGTATTTCAGAAAGAAACAGTTGTAAGATATGCAGATGAAACAGATTTTGCTGTTTGACAAAGCAAAGCATGCACTTTATAATCTAGATCCCGTCTGATCAAGATCTAGTCGTTCTGTCTCACCTTTCCCTCCTGTAGATGTGACATCATATGAAAGCTGTTTAAAGGAACATACCAGTGATTTTTGCATAATATATATTTTGCAATATACTACTGGAACAGTAAATGTCGGGATAATTACTAGTTGTGGGTTTTCTCCCGTATGTGTGTGTGCGTGTGAAACTTGCCACTACCTGGCTCATATATGATAAGACCCACCTGTTCTGCGTTTGGCAACCAATCGTTAGAAACCAGGAATCACTACAACTTGGAACATATGCCAATTCTGTCAGAAATCACAGAAAACTTCTGTCTTCCTGTCTTGAGTTTGTTGATCCCACCCCCAGACTTTTCTAGCCAATGGATTTTTTTTTTTTTTTTTTTTTTTTGTGAAACCAAACTGAACCAAAGAGGTGAATGCAACATTTGAAAGATTCAGTCCACAATTCAGAGCAAAGCAAACAAGGTCTACAGAAAAATAGCCCAGTCCTGTCAGCAATCAGTGCATGTATGTGCATATATGATGAATCTGTAAATGTATGTACCTGTAGAATGTCAACATGTGCTCTGTTTTTGATTCAAACAGTTAAACTGTAGATTATTTCTCAAAGTTGTGTATTTCAGCAAGGTGTGTATTTCATAGGGATTATAGAACAAATGTGATGGCAGAATAAATAAAGCATTCTTTTAAAAAAGAGGTGGTGAAGAGAGAGGCAGACAGACAGAGAGAGAGAGAGAGAGAGAGAGAGAGAGAGACAGAAAGACAGAGAGAGAGAGAGAGAGAGAGAGAGAGAGAGAGACAGAAAGCAGTGTATAGAGAACATCTAAATAAAAAGGCCTTGTCTCCCTGTCGTCACTAGTAAATATTTCACTGTATCCTGAGCATCAGACTCTTTGCCTTTGATATGCGAAATGAAACGCTTGCCCCTCCACCCAAATAAAAAGCAAAGCACAGATGGTACAAACAATATTCTTCAATCATGATTTTAATCATAAAAATTGCACTGGGAAGGATTCAGTACTGCAAAGACCATTTTGTCTCCTTGGCTAGTTGAATAATAAAAATATGCACCAATTGATAGTCAAAATTGGTCATAGTCTCGTCATGTAATGAATGTGGGCTAGTGCAGTTTTCTTTCATAGCAAACACGCAACCTATTTTATGCAGGAATCTTTAAAAAAAAATTTCTACCTGATACAGTAAAACATGTGAACTTTAATAAATCAGCGTGAAGTCACAGAGTGAGCACTTCCTGGGCAAACAATAGACAACTTGGTCACTTAGAAATGGTATCGATAGTGTTAAGCAGCTTTTTGAAGCACTGACATTACATCAGTGGTCTGGCTAGTCTTCTTGGCAGTAACAAAGTATGTTAGACTTAATTAAGTTATAATGACAGTATGTTAGGGCTTCTTTGGAAAGAACCAAAATATTCTGAGTATTCTGAGCAAATCCATTTGAGCCATGCACTGTGACGTCACACATGCATTTGACAAAGCATGTCATATTGGGAAGAACAAAATATAGTAAATATGAACGTAAATCAACAGGAAAGGAATCTGCTATACATAAACACTTTTTAATGCATTAATTCATGTTACTTATTATGACAATATAGTTTATTTGTCAATTTATTTAAAGTTATTTACAGTTACTTTTGCACTTACATACACTTTCATATTATTTGTTACTTATAGCCAATAGTGTACAAGCAGATCTTGAGAAGGAGGGCAGCTGCATTAAAGGTCCATACCGGTCATTTTGCATGTTTGAGCCTAATATATTCAATTTTCATACACATAATGTTACTGACAATCATTTCCCAAAGCATATTATTGGAACGGTGAATTAAAAAATGTTTTTCCTATCTTCCTGATCGCCATTGGTTTCAGTTCATTCTGGTACGCTATTAAAATCAACTCGTTGATGAAACGTTCTTGGGATAGGTAATCCATCATCATGAACAATACGTGCATTCAGGTTTTTTTCAAATCTAAGTAATTTTAGCATTTAAGCGCAATAAAAAGTGTGGAGTGACTGTATGTGTCCATCGGGGAATATAGTCCCAAAAGAAGACCCACATTTATCGAAAAATTTAAACAACCATGACTTCATAAGGCTGCGTTACTATTAGCACGCAAAACATTGATTTTTAAGGTGGGTGTATCACTTGAATATTTGATTTTGAAAGATTAAGAGATCCTGTAAAATATCAGTAAAACTGAAATATGGGTTTATCCTTTGGGAAATGATTGTCAGTAACTTTATGTGTATGAAAATTGAATATATTCGGCTCAAACATGCAAAATGGCGGGTATGGTCCTTTTAAGCTTTCAGTCAGAATGTAAATGTGGTTCAAAGCCAAACAGCAGTGATATTACCCTCATGATTTTTCTGCTGTAGCTCAAATCTAATTTTAACTTTTAAAATTTCACGGCACTGAAGAAGTAAAATGATATTACAAGTTGAATGGCACCAACCAAAACCTGCCAAATGCATGCAATTTGATTTTCCACTGGAGTGGACTCACACCAATTCCAACTCCTCGTTGTCCATTGTCCATATTGCCTGCTGCTTTTATTGAAAAAAAAAAAATCACCACAGTNAACTCCTCGTTGTCCATTGTCCATATTGCCTGCTGCTTTTATTGAAAAAAAAAAAATCACCACAGTAAAATGAGCACAGTAAAAGATTTAAAACAAATTAACTTAACCAAGAAACTGACATTAAGAGCAACTTGTAACCGAACAGTAGTTACTGCATGTTTTCTGTGCTAGAGAGTTGAATGAACACACGTCATGGACACATACAGTAGTCAAAGAAATATACACACACACAAACACAAACAATGCACACACTTCTGACTACAGTAAGTAAACAGACTTAATGGGGGAATGGGGACCTGAACTAAAGAGAGGTTGAGCTGAGGAAGTGTTTTGCGGTCCAGTAGGAGAACTGTTGGCCTGTGCTCATCCCTATAGCTCACCATGCTCTGTTAACCCACTGTGGAAATACATTCCTCTGTCTCCTGCATCATTATAGAAGAACTGGGAAACTTTATAGGCCACTGGGGCACAATGTTACAGCTCCGAGGTGACTGTGCTGGAAGAGAGTGTTAACTTGGGCCGTAAAATAGAGATGATTTTGGTGGGTACAAGTGTTACTAAACATTAGCTGGGACTAGAGGAGATACTTCATGTGATGCTAAATCAAAGACAGAAAGTTTGCAGTATATGGTAGCTTAGGGAAATTTAACAAAGTTAGTAAAGGCACTTCACAACCAAAAGAGGGAGTGTATACAACTGTAAACACAGTGTAAGAATCATAACACAATATGTATGCATATTGTACTTTTTTTTTTTTTTATACAAAACCGCAGGGATGTGGAGCTCAGAGACTACAAAAATATGCATGTGGAAAAATGTAAACAACTGCACAAGGTGGTATTTTAGCTGAAAACATAATCAATGGGAATCTTTTCTCTGCCTATGAATATGAAGCATTACTGATCTGTATTTTTTTCTTTTTTTTTTTTTTTTTTTTNTTTTTTTTTTTTTTTTTGTCATAAACACAACATAGCAGTTGCTAATTTCAGAATTCAAGTGGCAAGAGAAGTGAGAATGGCAAATCTTGAGGAGGGAAAGTGTTAAAGAGCGCCATGCAGAGCAGTAATAGCTTAAAGCAGGCTTTCAGGGATCTTGGGATGAGACTGCAGGTCACAGACGGGCCACGCACACAGATTACTATGCAGCCCTGTAGTGAAGCAGTGGCAGCCTGTAGCAAACACAGCTCTTTTTCCACATGGCTGCTCAGCCTGTCAGGGAAGCTGGGAAGGTTTGCTGTGCTTTACTTTCATTTACAATGGCCTGCTCTGACACACAGCTATCCTAGTCATGCCGTTCACTTGACCAGAGTTTCCCATATCAGATGCACTTGCCCCCTGGGGTCTGTCATAGGTGGAATAGTCTAATTTCACCTTTTGCCACTTGCTGAAGGTTAGCACAGTGAGAAAATGCATACCTATAACTACACTTATGTAATCTCGTCATCCTTTATTCACTTACATTTTTGTGTAATTTACCTTTTCTGACTTTTCTTCCTTTTTTTGCATTTTTGGCTTTAATCGTCCACCTGGTCTGTGCATCTTGCTCCAACTTTTTACTTGTTTCTTCCTCATTCTTACACTCATTCATTCCATCATCCATTCATTGCTTCCCGCTTCCCTTCCATGTTACATGATGAGAACTACTGAGAGCAGCCATAGCTAAGTCATTTTCTTCCTTCCTTAATATCACCATAACCCTACATAACACTGCAGCTTGACAGAAAGACAGCAGGAAATCCTCCTTGAGCCCTCAGACTTCCACCCTCCCTCAAACCAGCTCAGAGGCCTTTATTACACAGGAGGAGTGGGCTCAGAAGGGAGGGGGAGGAGGAGGAAGAGGAAGAGGAGGAGGAGGAGGAGGAGGAGGAGGAGGAGAATGAATGAAGAGGTGGGGGAGACATTTCTTTGACCTGGGTTGGTTTTATCAGTTTTAAGAACCTCTGCTAACTGCACTAATCAATCCACGTTGGAGCAGAATGGCATCTGGGTACAGATTTTAGTTGTTTTTTTTTTTTTTNTTTTTTTTTTTTGTGTGTGTGTGTCTGATGCAGTTTGGTAATTTATTAAATCACTGCAAATGTGGCTACAATGTGAAGTGAGGAGAGGAGTAGCAGGTGGTGTGTCAGCAGTGATCAAGCATCCTGTTTTGTTTTGCTCTTTGTCTAATATCATGGAACCATCTCCTACATCGGAAAATGCTCTTTTTTTTAGGACGAGCAAGAGGGAAACCAACTGTGTTATTTCATCCTAAATTAATTCAATTTGAACTGCCTTATTTTTGCTGGTGGCGATTCTGCACTGGCTGCACGGGCACATCAGTCTCAGAACGTTGCATTTAAATGGAAGGACAAGGGGGTGTTTTATTGCGCAGGGTTGACACCATCCCTACTGCTAGTGTGTTTCTCCTCATTCTGCCCTTCTTACAACTGCAACACAGCTAAATATTGACACACATCCCAAACAAATGCCACAAACTGTTCACCATGCTCAACACACAATCAATAATGTCAATCCCTATCATCAGAATTTCCTTTTTTTTTTTAAATTAGAACATTCAGTTATATAACTTTGGTAGCATTAATTCTCTTGTTCTATTTGTCTCTCTAGATATATATCTGAACTGTTCCAAACAAAAAAAAAAAAAAAAAGGNAAAAAAAAAAAAAAAAAAGGTGGATGTAAATTTAGGATAAAAACATGCACCATTATCACCTTCATAAAACTGGCCCTTCAAAAAACTGACAGTAGGAGTGTCAGGTTCTGTTGCAAGACTTGCGGATTCTTTAAGTACCATCTTGACTTACAGCATGTTTTTTAATAATTATCTGTGATTCACACACAGATGCCTGTAGGGAATGTGTTGATGTCAAGGGTTTAAAGTGATAATTGGATGATATTTATTGTGTGTTGTCTCATCTCTCTCAGTGAGTAACTACTGTGTTGACATGTCATATCTTTGCATGTTTTTACTGTAACAGAAGAAAAGATCCAGGCATCCAATTGATAATGTCTGAAAACTGTGTTTGGTCTGAATGCAGGCCAGTGGAGAGTATGGACTTCCATCTGATCAAGTGTTTTATCACAATAAAATGTGCTCATACTAATTGACTCAATATGAGCACTGTTAAAAGTGGCGTCAATATATTTTTGATGCCATATGAGCAGTTAGACAATGTCCCGTATTAACTATCAGCTGTAAAAATACAGTACTATTAAATTCTAACTGCTTGGGCTGGCATCAGATCTCACTTAGAGAATTGCCATTCTGGGTCAAATGAGATGCAAAATTATTACTAACTTATTTTTAAGTTTTAACATAGATTCAGACTCCACAGCCTGCATGGTCAAGGCTGGAGCAGATTCTGGCAGAGGACTCTGCAGAAGGGAGTCTGAGCCCTAGTGGGGAGCCTTGAGTCATCTGGTGGAAGGAGGAGCTGGAGTGTTGTGTGGGTCCCCATGAGATGAACAACACAGAGAATGATGAAAAAGGAAAGTTTATGAATGGGAAGAGATGTAATAATAATGAGCCAGAAACTCAGCAGTAAATAGATGGATGAGATGACATGGAGATAAAGCAGGGGAAGAAAGAAGAAGCTGGGCTGGTGTTTATGTAGCCTTGGCTCTGTTCTAATTGTTGAACTTCATTAAGCTTGCAATACATTTTGAGTAACAGCCAAAAACTGTCAGCTCCCCAAATTTGGCAAGAAACGCTTGGTTAATTTCTTTTTCTTGATAAGTTTTTCTTCTTGTGATCAAATGTTGCCAATTTTGTGACTTTACATAAAAATTTTATGAAGAAAAGTTCTTGAATAGCTGTTAAACACACGCTTAAGAAGTTTGGCTCAGTTTGTTAGAATAAAAAAATCTCTTGTAGATAAGCAGGCTTATATCAGTTATGGAATTCTTACTGGTATCAGAGAATTTGTAATGGTACTCAGTCCTAATACTTATCATTCTTATCTTATCACCCAATAATAACCCGATTAGAGGACAAATTGATTTTGTCCTGTCCTACAGTACATAAATTATACAGCACCAAAACATATTAGCATCAAAAAGTGTTTTGAAAGCAGACAGCCCAACTAATCTGCTCAGGAGAAAGTGCAAATCAATCAGCAAATCATATTTTACTCAGATGATGTGATATATTAGATATGGTCAGGCATTCTGAATCTGGAAGTTTGGAAATGTAACAAAACTATCAGTAGTTATTAAAGGAAATTTTTATTATATCCATCATAAAGAAATATTTCATTTACAACAGTAAAGCTCTAGATAAAGCATACATAATTTTTTTCCCCTTTTCTTCTCTTTGCTTTAAACTGTCATTATTTGCTTATATAATTATAGATTAGGTGAGATGATTCCCTTAGCAATCATCTCACCTAATCTAAACAAGTGCTTTGTTTGAAAACATTTTATTGTATCAATCATAAAAAAAATTCATTTACACCAGTAAAGCTGATGATGCATACATAAACATTTTCCCTTTTCTTCTCTTTGCCATAAACTGTCATTATTTGCTTATATCATTACATAATTTTCCCTCAGCAATCATCTCACCTAATCTAAACAAATGCTTTGAGTGGAAAATCCTCAAAAAAACAAAAAAAAAAAAAAAAAAAANAAAAAAAAAAAAAAAAAAAAATCAACAGGGTTTACTATTTGCATATGCATAAAGTAAATAAAGTAATGCATAAAGTATTCCAGTACCATGGTTTGTTCAGGAAGCCAGCTAAGACCAAACTGGGAAGTCATCAGTCCTTATCCAGCAAAACCAACAAATCATCTTCTTACAAGAAACCACAACAACTGCTCATAACGTGGAGTGTGATGGAGAAAGCAGCAGTAACTTAAAGTGAGGAGTGAGCTAGTTCATGTAATCATTATTTTTCCAACAACTATCTTATGCCTCTGCTGGATTCCTCAGCACGGATGTGATCAGCAGAGAGATAAATGGTCATCTCAGTAGGCATCTCCACACATGCGAACAGATGAATCTCATGCATACACATACACGCGCACAAACAGAAATACACAGTTTGATGATAATCCCGAATGCATATGAAAAGGCACGCGAGCAGTAGTATGGAAAATAGGTATGAGGGGAGAAAGGGAGAGTGGGAGGAATGGAAAAACAGAGAGGAGGGAGGAAAGTGGAGGCAGTGATGAAGTGAGAGGGAGAGGAAGGAGCTAAGCTTTATTTAATCTCAGCAGAAGTGTCGATGGAGCAGAAAGTTCAGCAAGCTGGATCGGTGGTTAAGCCTTGAGTTTTACTTTCACCGTTCAGCTCATCTCTCACAGCAGAGTGTGTGTGTGTGTGTGTGTGTGTGTGTGTGTGTGTGTGTGTGTGCGTTTGAACAACTTTGCTGAAGACATTAAACACAGAGCAAAGAAGAAAGAACAGGGCACTGCTGAAAGAAATGTATTTAATCAAGGCAGAACAAAGGAGTTGTGTAATTTTCTCCTGGGGGCAGAGAGAACAGTATCTCCATCTGAATAGCAGACTTTTAAAAAAAAAAAAAATAACACCACAATGGCATTTAACAGTGTTCTTGCTGTTTTATTGCATAATAGAGACTTTGTCTATTACTTGACAGTTTTTAAACACTCTGAAAATTTATCAAAGTCATGCTGATTCTGCTCAACACTCACCTGAGACCCGTTTTAAAGGAGCAACAAAGAGGTTTGTGAATATTCCAAATATAGCCGGTGGCAATGTTACAGCTAAACATGTTTTTTATCTGTATCACTTTAAAATTCCAAATACAAATTGGGAAATAATGTCATCACACACGGGCACTGCATGAAACGCAAAACTCAAATGCATAGCTAAAGCGCAGATTACACGACTTCAGAAATCCCAAACAGTTGATTAACTGCTTCAATTACAACGATCTTTTCTGTAATCTTGATGATGTGTAGTGCACACACTACACAACTGAGCACAAATTACAAAATCTCATACCTGGGAGGGGATGGTCGACACCTAAAATTGATATTTGCAAAACCTCATGCCGCAAGTGAAAACACACAAGCAGGCACTGTACTTTGGCCAATATGAACCCAAACGAAGAAGCTGCTCACTGATTAATGAGTGTGTGCACTATTTTCTGCAGAAAAACAGAAGAAAAAGAAGCAGAAAGCTATGATGTTGCTGTTTTTATAGTACTCCTCTCTCGCTCTCACTGGCTATCGCTCATTGCTCAAGGGACTTCTCATACATCTGCTCAAACTAGAAGAGCATCTCAGATTTTGTGCGGATTATTTCAAAAAAGCTTGAAAATGTTGGGGCAGCTGAGACGGTTCCAAGGCATCTCTGAACTGCTCGGACTTTACAAATGTCCTGAGGGGAACGAGCAGTGATTTGTCTCTGACTGAGAGATTTTATCCCAAATTAGAAAAATTTGTCTAAGACTGGATAATCAGAACGAAAATCATGTAATCCAAGTTTGATATTAAAAGAAAAGAATGTTGAATGTCCCTCTACTCTGGAATACAAACTGGGTCTGCTAATCCACATTGTGAAGCACAACCATTTCTATGATGTGATGGTGGTTGCCCAGCTACAAATCCCCTGTGTTCTGAAAAAAAAAAAAAAAAAAAAAAACTGACTGCACTGTATCACTTTTGCCATTTTTCAAAATTAATACAGGGATGTAGTCGATCAGACGGTAAGGATACCCTGGAATATTTGGTTCAGTGGATTCACAGGATCCACAGGATTACCTGGGTTGTACTTTCCATGGATTAAATTAATGGAATCTCGCACAGACAGATACTATATCATCAGCCCTATCAGGTATCAGCTAATAGGTTGTTGTCGTTGAAATGTATTGGAATGAACATAAACAAGGTTGTGTTCTACCTGCTGAAGTCATTTATTTAATTTCATTTTCAGTATGTATATGCATGATGTAAAGAACCCAGCCACAGAGGATGCACAAACCAGTGCATCCTAACTGCCGGTCTCAAGCCCAGATAAATGGGGAGGGTTGCATCAGGAAGGGCATCTGGCATAAAACCTATGCCAAGGCAAATATGCAGATCACAAATCAGATTTCCATACCGGATCGGTCGAGGCCCGGGGCTACCAACAACCGCCACTGGAAGTGCTGGCCAAGGGTGCCAGTGGAAACTATGCTACTGGATGGAAACAGATGATCCATGGGAGCAGCCAAAAGAAGAAGATGATATGCATGATGTAAAGGTAAAAAAAAAAAAAAAAAAANAAAAAAAAAAAAAAAAAAGAATCAAATTATACAGTATATTAACTATTACTTGTCTACAGTACTTATTATGTTACTCAACAAAGAGGGATTATGGGATTATTGTGAGGAGTTAATGCTCCATCATTTACAACTGCTGTTTAAAAATAATCAGAATTTCTTAAGTTTGATTCGTCCGTTTCATATAATGATTTAACTACTCATGTGCTTGAAGTTCCTGTTTTCTGTTCCATTTTGAAATGGTTTAAGTTTGTTCACCTGTTCGCCTAAACTCCTTCCACCTATTGAGTCTCACATTTTACCTGTAAGGCTTTAGTGCTTACTATCATCTCATAGCCACCATGTGAAAAACAGAATTTTACACTATCAAAGAAAATAACCTTAGTTTGGTAATAACATGATAGTGGACTAAGAGGCACTTTTTCCTGCATTGCTCCTGACAGCACTGTCAGCTGAGGAGGTGGTTATACTGGAAAAAAAGCAGATAAAGTGGTAACACCATTTGAGAAAATGGGGCAAAGTCGTATACATTGGAGTTACTCTTGTTTCAGCAGATTTTCCATTAACCTTCTCCCTTATTTACATTGCAGTTAGGTTGACAGGTGTGTAATTTAGCGAGAAAGTCTGTAGCCTGTCAATGCTTTTAAAACCCTGTTGCTTTGTGGGCAATGATGCAGTGCAAAAATAAAAAAAATATATAAAAATTGATGCTTCAACTGAGAACCTGCGATTCAACTAGGGGCTCCCTAGGCTGATGATTTGACTCTTCATCTTTACGGGGGCAGACCTTGTGTTTACGCATGCCAACAATGCCAGCATCTCTCATAGGAGTGTGGGCTGACCTTTTCAAGACTCCTCTACAGATTATATCCTCTCATAACAGCAATAAATGGAGAGTGCATGCATGGGAATGTGTGTATGCGTTTGTTGGTGCATGTGTACATAAATTTATATACAAGATGGGAGTGAGAGGCAAGCACAGGAGCACAAAAAAAAAAGAGAGATCATGACAACCCGTTGTTTGGTGTCCTGCTGTGTGTGTGTTTTCTGCCAGTATTTGTCACCGAGCTGTGATTTCCTACAGAGGCTTAGACTGTGATATCTGCTCTGCTATGGATGTTTTAGGAGCAAAGGATTACCACAGCTGTGATCACTGAACTCTACCTATCTAACCTGGTGATGACACCGTCAACCAACACACCTGCAAAGACAGAAGGCAACAAAACGCGCGCGCGCACACACACACACACACACGGATGGGGCACTCAGGCAGGATTTACACTACCACGCACATGCAACCTGATTCCGATTTTTTGCTTACATGGGACATGTATCATTTACACTTCCTGAAGATCCAAATGGTAAAAAGCCAAGTGGAATCGAATATTCTCAGATCTGATTTGGGCCACTTGCATATATGGAAATAAATCGGATATGTATCGGATATCCGCCAATGCAACTGCTGTCTAAATACACAGATCAGAATTTCCTTCCAACTCCAATTTAACATTCCACCTTGTCTGCATATGAATGATGTAAGCGATCAGTATGATGACCACTCTCTAAACAGAAATGGAGGACATGCTATATATATCAGACACACTCATATGTGTTTATGTCAAATAGACGTGTTAGTGTGTGATAACAGGCAGAAACTCCACCCGCTTCTCCTACATGATTAACCGATGAAAATACATGTCCCGATGGGAGAGATAAACGCCCAAACAACATATGAGATGTTCCTCTCTGCATGTGAAAGTTTTTAACCTGCTGATCATATTTTTAAATAGTTCTCTCTCATCTTCATCCATTGAAATGTTCGATTTACATGCATCTCAGAAATGTACGCATGCGCAGCTGCATCCAGGCTGCTGCAGGTCAAAGCCGTGTAAATACAGGTATCAGATGTGAGCTGCTTAAAAAAGAAAATACAAATACGATGAACAAAAAATCGGCAAAAGATCAGAATTGAGCGTCAAGACTTGCAGTGTAAATCCAGCCTCAGTGTGCACAGTGGTGCTGCAGCAAAGGAGAGCAGAAGTGAGCTGTTGTGTTTGTGTCAATTAAAAGCATTGCAGATTTTTCAGAATAGAACCCTAAATGAGAATAAGACCGTGGAAATCTGAGTAATGTTTAATAGTGGCTGTACAAAAACATATGCTGGAAAATAAATAATAATATAAGGCTTGAATGTACGTAAAACTATAACACATGTACACAATCATAAGTCATTAAACAGATATGTGCATGTATAATATACGAAGTGAGAGTTTTTGGGGCTTGTCCTATACCTCACCACTCTGTGTATCACTTTTGCTTGCACATCTCATCAAAGAATTATTTTTGATTTCTACCCTTAGAAAGACAGAGGGAGAAGAAGAGAGCAAGATAAACAGAGAAAAACAGGAGGGACCAGACCAGCGAGAGAGGCTTAGAGAAGCACTTTAGCCAGGGGGAAGACTGGATATTGACTCAACAAGCATTCTCTATTCTTCACTGCTCAGTCTCTCGCCTCTATTTTTCAACCCTCGTCTTTCTCTTACCTTCCCTCCTCATTCTCCATTCTCCTCTCTCCTCCTGTCATTCCTCCAAAAACAGATATCCCCTGGCTATCAGCTTTCCGTTGGGGGTATAAGGTCTTTCTCTCCTGGGCTTTTTCTTATCAAACACCTGTTCAGCACAAATGCACCTTTCATCCATTTACTGGCTAACAGAAGGGCAGCTGAACCAGCTTGGCTTGAAGAAACCCAAACTTTTATCTCTGCAAGCCTTTAGCACTTAACTTTAATGCACACGCGCGCACACACACAAATATACACAAGGCGTATGCACGGATGAATGCACATACAAACACACATTCTCTCCTCCTCCCTGCTGCTTGCTCCTCTTCCACTTGAAAGAACCATCAAAGGGCTCTGACCTCACCTTTGAAGAGCTTTCTAATGAACACTCTCAACGTATTCTCCATCTCTGCTTCTCCTTTATTCCACCTGTCTCCACCAAACACACTCTACACCTTTCATTAGAACAGCTTGTATTACGTTATTGAATGGCTGCCCTTGTCAGAGATTCTTGTTGGTAAAAGTCAAATGCTGCTGAATACAAAATAGATATCCAAAGCTGAACAATTTTTTTCTCTGATTTGCAGGCTCACAGTCACGCTGTCAAGGTTTCTATGTATACAGTGTAATTCTGACTGACATATCAATGGATTTTTTTCTCTTAAATACATTGTTGAGTAAGACTATAGAGCGTGGATGAATAAGCAGTGTAAATAAAATGCTTAGCAGGATGTTGAAGCAAAAGAATACCACTGAGGACCACCTGGGTAGAAATGGAGTCTGCACAGGGAGCTGGGAATGCTTGGCTTAACAAAAGCTATGAGATTCAACTAGTCTGTTGTTGATATATATCTGCGTGGGTGTGTGTGAGTTTCTATTTTCCATGCAGCAGACTTTTGTACTTACTCAGCATTAATGTTTTGCAAAAATAATATGAAACTATGGGCAGATTTCATAAAACACGGTGCCAGATTTAATGTGTCAATAAGGGCAAATGCTGCCATGCACCCATGTTTCCCTATTCATAAATGCCCGTTACTGGCATCTTTTAGCGGTTGCCTCAAAAGATCCTTACTACAACAATTATGCTGCATTCAACAGATCTTGGAACTCGGATTTTTCCAACTTCCTACTTGGAAAAATGTTGGAACAGCACTTGAAGTCGGAGCTCCGACTGGAAAACTCGGACCAAAATTATGTACCCCGACTTCACAAATATGACGTCACTCAACATGGCAGCACCTGTGGACGCGAGCTTTATGAATGGAAAATAGCAGAGCTTTTCGTTTTCCTTTGCTGATGTGACGTCAATTTAGCTTTTACACCAGAAGAAGCAGTATAAAGTGTAACTCTTAAATATGAAGCAGCTTATTAACACATTGATCTTCATTGGCTTTTACCTGCAATGAATTAATGTAGATGTGACGTGTGGAGTCACAAGACATGTGAGGTCACAGATATGACCACAACAGCCTGAATGAAAAGACAGCAGAGAGAGCAATCTGTGCAAAATATTCAATCAGCTTAGCAGTGTTTTTCATCAAAAAGTTGTATTTTTATTTAGTAATTAATGTGTATTATTCCAAGGCCACAGAGAATATTCAATTCTGACTGGCCGCAGGGTGTGCATTATTTTAAAATAAATGTGTCTCAGACAGTGGTTTCATCACTATTCTAAATTAATTCTCATAGCTGGAAGGGTTGAAGCTGTTACTAAGCTACAGTTTCTTATGTTGCTGGAGAAGTATAGTAAAAATGATGCCAAGGCTGACAAAGATCAGGTTCTTACCCCTAAATACTCCATAAATACAAAAACGCATTGGTTGGTGGAAAAATGGGTGAGATATATGTGGAATAATATAAGTGCACCCTGGCATGTGCATATATACCATATAAGAGGCAAACTCCACGTTTATATGATATTTTTTTTTTAAAAAAAGGAGTGATTATGACTTTATGAATGTACAATGTATTGTTAATGTATGTATAATGTATATATCTTACATTATATTAAAACAAAAAAAAGGAACAATAGTAATAAACATAATATTTTACCTGATTTATCTCAATAATTATCAAAGTTACATCAAAATGTCCCTATTACACTGCCATTAGCAAAACAGGGCTAATGGCAGCTAATGGCAATTTTCATCTCAGCTGATGCTGATTCAGCTGAGACGATGCTGAATCAGCATCGGTGGTTGTTGCGTGCTTCCATCCTTAATGTTAATGTTCAGCAATTATGTGCCAATGTGTATCCAAGCATATATTTTAGTCTGCCATATCCAGACTGTATCTAGATCTTTATAAATTGCAAGTATTGGTGTGTGTGTGTGTGTGTATATATATAGAGATATATATATCTATATCTCTATAGATATAGATATATATAAAATAAACAAACATAGTCCCTATCTCAATGTTAAGAAATCATTTTAAAAACCCTGGATCCAGAGCTACAAGATGATTTAATGGGTTCCACACTGGCCATTGCCCACCCTTCCACCAATTTTGTCAAAATACGTAAGTTCACAATTTGTTTGAGTAATCCCTCTTAAAACACAAACAAAACAAACAGACAAAGATGAAAACATGGAGATCAGTGTGTTGTTTTTGAAGCCATCACTGGACTAAACATTTGATAATTGTCATAATTTTTAAAGCATTTTGTGCATAGCATCCGTAGCTGAAGCAAAGTGTCTTGACTGATGTCTGTATTTCTGATTATTTATTTATTTATTTATTTATTTATTTATTGTACCTCAAACTATACACAGTCAGAAAAATCAATGTGCTCTTCTTTTCCACAAAGAATTCAGCTGCACTGATAGTATTTGTAGCAACCTTGTATACTTGTCAAGAGTTGTCCCATGAAATTAAGCCAGCACAGCACAGATTATTTCTGTGCAGATCTGGCACCTGTTGAAGGCCAAATATGTTAAACTCTGTGACTTGGAAAACCCACTTGAGACAAAACTATATTGAACCATGTCCTTTTCATTTCAGCAAGAGTGTATAACAATCGATGTTCTACCTAAACTACTGCTTTAACCTTCACAATATCATGGCGAACACCTTGTCTACTAAATCATTTAGATAGCCTATTCGGCACACATCTTCTCCCCAACCACTGGTATAAATGAGAATTTGAAGTAAACAAACTTTAGAGCTATACAGAGTAAAATTCAGTATGTTAGGCTCAGGGTAGCCAGATAAAACACAGCAAGTCCTGTGGGTGTGTTACAGACTACAGTTTTACAAGCAAAACGGAAAATATATAAATGAAAGCAAAAAAGAAATATAATTAGAGTCCATTAAAATGCACAGCGGTGCACTGGGATGGTTTGGGCACAGAAGAATAAGTGCGGAACTGGTTAGATTGGGTTTTCAGCTGTTTTTAGAGAAATGTTCAGTTGAATAACACCTTAAGCTCCTTAAAAGACTTCACACTTGAAGCATGTTTTACAGCTGAATTAAGGCTGGTAAATGCAGAGCACAGAGCAGGGAATGAGGGAATAGATGCATTATATCAAGTTTGCTTGCAGGGCAATGCATTAAATTATGGTACCATTTTCTTGCAGAAATGGTTGGAGGGGAATACCTAATGAATGTGAAATTACACAGAAATGGTTCTCAGAAGAGCAAGTAGCAGGACTTGACCTCACATTAATTGGGTGCTCGGGTTTATGAACATATATGTGAACACATACACACACACACACACACACACACACTGCAGGCACTGTAGAAACACACATCCAAACGTTGATACTTATGAATACAAATATTCACACGCACACACGCAAGGCATGCTGAAAATGTGTGAAATAACAAGCATGATATTTTAATAAAGACAACAATCGTGTAACATAAGTATTCTGTCATGTACAGCAGTGCAGACTACACATGAACATGCAGTGTTTCTACTCTCATTACTGGGTCTTTTTTTTTTTTTTTTCCNTTTTTTTTTTTTTTTTCCTCCTTCTGGAACTTAATCCATCAACAGGGACCAAGGCTGTGAATGCTCCCCAGGGAAAGAATTCCACAGTGGGGACAAAAGCAGGGCAACATTTCCCCAGGGTAAACCACACACACACACATACACACAAAGTACATATTCACACAAGCACAAGTGCTCAAGCACAGATCGTAAATGCATACACACACACACACACACACACACACACACACACACACACAGGCACACACTCCATGCAAATCCAACAAAATGTGTCAAATTTGTTTACCTTCCTGCTTATGTCTGTGTTCCTCTGCAGTGCTACATCATTCTTAAATGAATGCTTTTTCATTTTTGCTGACACTGTCACTCTTCTCATGCTCCTATCTATCAGGCAACAGAGTGTGCAGACAGCCGTCCTGAGTATGAGCTATATCCTGTCATCATAGTCTTGGAGATGGATAGGCAGAGCACTTATATACTGTAGAACAGCAGTTAAGTGACAGGACACTAGACCCTCCATGTACCAGGACCTACTGTTGTTTCACATCGTCACCATGTGTTTTCTTCCCTTTAGCCATCAATCCTACGTCACGGACATACAAATAGACACGCAAGCAGACTGCAATGGAAACACCATGTGAGTGGCTCCAGTAAGGCCGTCATGGGACAGACTGACCTCAATATGGAAGACAAGTTCATCTGTCTGAGGCACCAAGGTCTACAGGACACACATAGGCATGCATACGGAAACACACACATGCGCACATAAACTTGCACAGACAGACACATCATACGCTCCATATAGGTACAGCTGTTTGGATCCTTTCCTGGGGCTGATAAAGTATCTTCATTAAGCAGACAGAGAGAGGAGGTATAATCACAACAGATTGGGTGTAATCCTTTGCCAGGCCAGTCCCTAATAAAACAACCATTAACTAATTAGAAGCCATTCTTTACTATTGGAGGCCAAGGTCCACAGTAACAGCTTATATTGGCTCCCTAATAAAGTATCAGAGCAGTACAGTCCATAATACTCACTGGGCTTGGCGTGTGGATATTGAAAACCATTTCTCTTGATTGTTATTTTATCAGCATGCAATTAGAGGAATTAGGACAGTGGTAGAGCTGGCTTATCAGATGGCAAACATTGTAAAATCGACCATTAAAAAAGTCTTGCTAATGGCAGCATAATAGGGACATTTCGTGTGTTGCCTATATTTCATATTTCACACATAATGTGATATTGCAGCAATGTCCTATAGGTGGAAGTATAAATGTGCAATTTCTCAAGCACAGCCAATTAAGTGTAAAGCTGCCATGCAGAACACATTCCGCTGATAGAAGAGCCAGTGCTTTTAGCTTTTTATTAGAAATTGTTAGGATGTGAAATTACAGTTGTATGAACAGTTGATTGTGTTTGTGTGACTGTATAACTGCAGAGATTTATACTAGTTCCATTTAGCATATTTGGATCAATAAATCCCATTTGAGAATGAGTAATACTTGCTATTTCTCAACTGTACACATGTACAGACAGACATACTGTATGAAGGGAATTTTCTATCACACAAAGGCTAAATGCTGTTTTGTAACAGTTAATTTTATTCCTATTAATTTGATACCCTTCCCTCTTACATAACTCCATTATTTTATAATTATAATAGCAGCCCATGCAGTATTATATTGATAGAAAGCTGCCAGTGGGGACTTTCATGCTGAAGTAATAATTTATGATTGTGTAGTCTATTCTATTACCTCCAATCCTCACTGTTCAATAAGTAAGAACACAGAAGACCCTTTCTCGGGAATGTTAAGCTCTGAGATCAGCACGCTGATTTAATGTAATTTATTCATACCAGCACACTGGCTCCAAAGCAGGAAATTAACATCTTTTAATTTCCAATATTAAATTCTACATGTTCAACCTTGAAGTTAATTAAAAACATTAGACATAAATGAGTTATCCTTGTTGCACATGCAGGTGAAGCTCTGTGAGGGGAGACACTAGGGCTACTTGACACACACACACACACACACAGAGAGAGAGAGAGAGAGAGAGAGAGAGAGATTNAGGGCTACTTGACACACACACACACACACACAGAGAGAGAGAGAGAGAGAGAGAGAGAGAGATTTAATACAGTGGACCAATGGCCAGTATGCTATTGCTTTAGACAGGTAATAATTTCAACCAGGGGCATCATCAGGAATATGCATTTAAGGACCTAAGCCTCTATTAAAGGCATCTGGGGACTTGTTTACCCAGGTGAAATCTTTCAACTTAACAGATATAAAATGGTGTTTACCCATGAGTCTCATGAGTGACAACTGGCCAAAAAAATCAATACATAATTTGGCTTTGTTGTTGCAAGGAATATAAATACAAATTGCTTATAAGTGTGGATTCAAGTAATTCTTTCCCCTCTCATTAAGAATATTAATATCATTGATCAATCATTTATTTTGATCAGAAAAATGAAAGATATATTGCCACACATAAAATGCTGATGATTGTGTATATGATAATAATATTCCAGTCATTCACTTTTCAACGTAACACATTTCTATCAGTGATACTGGAGGGATTTTATTACTGTTTTGCAGAAGTCCTTTTCTTGGCTGTCCAAAATAAAAAAATATCGGCTGTAACTGATGTAATGTTATCATCTGAGGCTGAACAGGTTCCAGCGAAAGTCTTTTTCAAGTTTGAGTGGTGAAAGTTTGGAAACAAGGCACTGAGCCACAATCAAAGACAGCAGCATCTACCGTATATACTCAAGCATAAGCTGATCTCATGTATAAGCCAACCCCCCTGATTTTGACCTATTAATTTAGATTTTTTTTAAAAACCCGTATATAAGCCAATCCCCTAATGTTGTTCCATCAACTTATTTGTTTAGCAAATTACCTGTTTTTCTGGGTATTGTCATAGTATTCCTCTGATTTTCTGAAAGTAATCCACGTACCAGTTGTGGTGGCTATTTTAAAACTTCATTGCTTTAACAGGGCTTCTTACGGAAGAGGATTTGGGCCACTTGAAAAAAATAAATAAATAAGAGTTCTGAGATTAAAGTCAGAATTTCAAGAAAAATTTTCCAGAATTCTGAGAAAAAAGTCAGAATTCTGGCATTAAGGTCACATGATATCATTTTGGCTGCAATGTCAGACCTAGATGACTTGATAAAGCTGTATTTCAGGCTTTCTTTCAGTAACAAGGAAATACCTAAGCAATATCACACGAGAGGGAGTGTCATACTGAACATATCACTAAATCACAGCTGCACCATTTAGTGTGATATTGCTTTTATACAACAGTTCTACAAGCAGCATTTATTAGTTAACAGTAATAAGCAACAACAGATTATGATTTGTTTTTTTATTTAATCATTTATGTGGATCCGCCAACACATACTTCCGCAATTGGACTAGGACTGGACTATTGCTAAGCAACACACAAACATTTTCCTGCACATTAGCTTGTTGGCTACTTCGTGTACAAGTTACCACAGGCAGCTACTTTGTATCATACATTTATCTGTATGTTTCCATTTATTGTGCAACCAGTGAAATAAGAGTGTGTTGATAGTTGCTTTGGTGGCGTGTGTGATTCTGATGAGTTAACAGCTTGAGCAGACAGTACGTTACTCCATTGTTTCCTGCTCTTCATGGATGATCTTTATAGCAAGCTTTCAGACCCGCAAGGCAAACAAGTTTTTTTTCTATTTTTTATGTTTCATAAGTCATAATAGTAGTAATAAGCTGTTTATAATTGACATCATAGTCTTTGTATGTTTATATAAAGTGTCTCACTATGCCCCTCTACCATTATCTCCCTTGCCTCGAGTCCCACATCAGACAGTTTCTGTATGGCAGAGGCTCGCAGCCTGTGGTTGGTGCACGACATACATGCCTCTTTACATTATCAAGCTGATAACTCATCTGAATCACACATGCCATCTTTGTTAATGTAACTAACAGTTATTAGAACACCTGTAAAGTGGAGTGATACATAGCTTTCGTCCAAAGTGCTAAAATCGAAAGTATTTCCTTGTTACTGAAAGAAAGCTGAAATACAACTTTACCAAGTCATCTAGGTCGGACATTGCAGTCAAAATGATACCATGTGACTTTAATGCCAGAATTCTGAATTTAATCTCAGAATTCTGACTGTAATCTCTATTTTCTTTTCAAGTGGCCCTAATCCTCTTCCATAGCTTCTCTTCCTGACTCACACCAGAATGATAACACTGCACTCTTGTTCTTTTCATAGTTTATTAATTTTCAAAATCAAATAACAAAACATGATGTGAGGTGAGGTCAAAATCTATACCGCTGCCCCGATCCTCATAAACACTGATCAGCCTCCAGCTGAGCGTTTATAAAAAGACTCCTCCTCCTCCATGTGCCAGCCGGCAATCATCACCTAATCAATCAGTTAAGATATAAATATTCAGAAATAATAACTTATTTGATTTCACTTTTCCCAAATTAAACATTTTCAACGTTTGATAATTAACCAAAAATGGCTCTAATAGTACCGGTAAACATAATATTTATTTCAGCAGCTGATTACCATAACTGGCCAATCACAAGAGTGCTTACTGGCCACCACAAAATGTGCTGAATAAGATGTTTTGTCAGGAAATTCTCATTCTAAGGTATGATTTAAACTATTTTCCATGGGTAGTGATAATGGCCAAAATGGGGTAGTATTTCCATCCCTGAAAATTTTGTTCTGTGGGATCAAATTTGACTTTCTGGTATATAAGCCGACCCCCCGATTTGCTTTGTGAAATTTGGTAATAAAAACTCGGTTTATACTTGAGTATATACGGTACTTACTACTAACAAGACATAGAGCCATAACTGAAGGTTCCTGTGTAAGCAGCATGTTCCCTCTAGCATTGAGTCTCTATTTCATGGCATTAACCTGTGGACCTCAGTAAGCTGTGCTAATGTGCAGCCTGTAGCGTATCATGTGATGTGTGTGGAAAACCTCAATGACCTCCAGTAACAGGCTATTAGTGGCTTATCTCCAGCTGAGGCAGCCATGGGAGCAGAGCTATGCCAGCGGACCCCAGCAACACTTTTTTTTTTTTTTAGAAAGCCTAAAACCCACACATACAGAACATACACACTCATTACCCAGTGGGCAGGTAGGCAGACATGAAGGCTAGCGCACATGAATGCAACACCAGTAAATACACACAAATGTGAGTATTCTCTCCCATGTCAGCAGACTAAATACATACCAGCAAAACAGAGCTTAAATAATTACATGTCCTTCAACAGAAATTTAATCAATAGCAATTTACATTTTTAATAAATGGTTAGCCAAGAAAAATCTCAAACATGCCTCAAGTTGTGCACGTGTGCTGAATTCAGAAGTTTACAGTGCAAGCAAGAAAACTTAATGAGACCCATCTAGAACACAGAGTGCATACACAATGAGTTGGGCCATTAAAAAAAATAAAAAATTTAATTCTTCATTAAGTGTGAATAATAATTAAATTTAAAACAGATTTCTTAATGAAACAATGTATTTGTTAATATTTTGCAGTAATAATAGATTTCAGTTGTTTTGTTTCAATAGAAATTTCACATAAAACCAGAGGGCACTTCAAGTACCACTGGTGGTACACATACCACAATTTGAGAACCACTGGGCAAGAAATTTAAGTAATTCATCAAGTAAAAAATCTAGTAAAAATCATTAATTCCCCCCACCTCCAAAAAAAAAAAAAAAAAAAAAAAGTTCAAGCTTTTCAAATATGAAAAGCTGCTGCTATTCTGTTTCATATCATCACGTACAATCTTTGGGTTTGTAATTGCCTTTAATTGCCAGACGTTTGCCGCTATTTTTGACATTTCGTACACTACGTGATTAAGAGATTCATCAAAAAATAACTAATAAATTCATCAATATTGAAAATAATCATTAGTTGCAGCCATAATATACACACACACACTCACACCTTGACTCACTCATGATCATAGACACACACTAATCTACACTGCAGAGATCTAACCTCGGTATCGTATCATTCTTCATTAGCAGCCATATAAAAACATGTCATGCCCGTATCAAGTAATGAGGCATCTCAGGAAGAATGTGATGAGCACCTGCAGAATGAGAGATGAGGTCTGGATTCTTTATAATTACAGGCCTGTCCTCGACAAAAGAAATTCATCATCATGGGATTTCTTTGACTAATTGATTAGCTAATTAAAAGCCTGCCAAACTGTTTCTTTAATATTAGTGTCCCTCCACATGACTCATAAAATCTAAGGGTTATTAAAGACTAAAGCCAATTAATGTGTATTATTGTGACACCAGAGATGACTCTCATTTTCCAGCAGTGACTAATCACTAATAGCTCATTCTTCATTAATTGACCATGAAACAAAACTACTAAAAATGTCTTTGCAGAGCAAGAATCTTATGATATACCATGTGTCCTCTGTCTTATTAGTCAACTAATCAACTAAGATGAAGCCACCATATAAAGTTTAAGACATAAATAATCACAAGAGTAAAGGTTTGTTAAAAGGCCTGAAAAGAGGAAGGATGTACGGTATTTTGGCTTTTATTTGAACATGGCTCTGGCTCAGCAGCACAATTTGCATGAAGACCTGTACAGTCTAGAGCTCCAGCTGCCTGGCTTGAGGGCAGCTTGTTCAATAAAGACAACACTCCTGGAAGCCAAAGAGGGACTCTGCTGAGCCAAGCTTAAAGCTGCTTCAGACTCCTCTCTCTTGTTCGTTTCTAGACTGCGAGCTGTAGACCACCAGGGGTACGACCCTCTTTGCTGCAACACGGATTTCTCGGGGTCTTCATGCTCAAGGTTTACCACCTGTTGGGAAGGCTGCCGCTTGCAGCTAACATGAAGAGGATGTCTTTCCACACCACAGGCCCCTTCTATTGGAGTCACTCTGGGCTCAGGCATATGCTCCTTTTTTCTCACTTTATGCAACAATACTTCAGATAGGGCTGAGCTGGAAAACCAGTATGGCACACCACCAGTCAAGATATGCACCATGATATGTATTTGTCCTTGTTGTTTCTACTGTTAGATTGTTTTTCTTTTAAATGTCATGCACATCACCATGAGCATTGCCGCCACTCCCTGCACAATTTCCAGTACAGCTATGTCACAAAGACACCAATTAAAACAGGATTGTATGCTTCCACGTTATCTCAAAACAAATACACACAGACAGAGCTAAAACACGAGTAGTGTCAGTGTGCAGCATACTCTCAACCAGTCCTTATACTCACAGATGTAGTTTCTTATCATTTGATCCTCCCTCTAGTGCTGTGTTTGAGGATGAACACAGCACTAGAGGGCACCTGTCTGTCTCTCTCAACCATCAATTAACCCTACCGTTGACATGCTGTTTGTCTCAATTTTACCACCTGCCTTTTCTAAGCATACAAATCTAGTTTAAGTATAAAAACACATTTTATTAAGATTATGATGTGGGGGAATTTTATACCATGATATGTAGTGTTACCTTCCAAAACTGAAAATGTTCTGTCTTTTAAAAATGTTCATATAAGTTTGATGTGTCACTTTTCATGGTTAAAGCTCCATTGCAATTCCGACCACACTTGAGCCAGGATCATATTTGACTAGTATATATACATGTAACAATGATGCTGCCACGTGTATCCTGCATTCATATGAAGCACTGGATGCAATACCTACAAAAATCATGGGCTCAACGTTTGTCAAGTAACATCAGCAGCATAGCAACCAGAAAAAGCTTTGAGGAGAAGCTGATCAAAGCACATCTCTTATAATCGCCACACTTG
Organism: Lucifuga dentata; assembly: GCA_014773175.1. Classification (NCBI taxonomy): domain Eukaryota; kingdom Metazoa; phylum Chordata; class Actinopteri; order Ophidiiformes; family Bythitidae; genus Lucifuga; species Lucifuga dentata. Next base: position 139,997 of record VXCM01000342.1, read on the forward strand.
CCACTGCTGCCATGGTTTCTTTTAAATAAAATGTGAGTCTCCTCCATCATAGCTATCTTTTTATACATTGTTCAGTGAAATTGGACATAGTTTTGATGTTCCAGTACCGATCAAGGACAATTTATGTTTTGGCCCTCACTACACCTCCTAGTGGATATAATATTTGTTCCTCCAGACTGATATTACATATGCAAGCCAGAATGTGAACACCACCATTCACATACCAAGTTGAGTATAATCCTGGCCTTAACTGTTCTTTTCAAGATTTATACTTGATAGATTTAGAGATATAGATTTAAGACTTTGATTTGAAACTTTACATAGATTTAAGATTCATATCGATACTGTACATTTCTTTCTGTCAGGATAATATCTCAACATAGATTTACACCCACCAGTTCCACCTCAGTCTTTGGTCTTTCCACACACGGAGACCTCTCAATTACTATCACCGTCCTCTTCGTCCCTCACTGCCAAAACCCAATACAACTTCAGACAGCGAGCTGCCACATAAGACCAACATCACAGCCCAAGTGCCATCTTGTCAATTTACTCTGTACAACATCTATTGATCCATTTCACACAAAGCAGTGCTCTTCGTCCAAGCTTTCACCATCTACTCGCTGGACTACTAAAGCTCCCTGCTGACTGGGCTCCCAGCATGCTCTTTGCTCTCTACCTCTCCAAATCACCCAGAATGTTATAGGCTAATTGTTGACTCTGTTTTTTTGTTTTTTTAAGAGCAAACCAGTTTAAATCAAGATTCACTTGTATTTAATGTACGCAAGCATTAAAAATTGCTGTTTCATGCTCCAAGAAGATACGGTTTACCTGGTTTACAGAAAACAATGTGTCCTTGTGATGAGAAGAGCTCAACATATTTAAAATAATAAAAAAAAATTAAAAGTATGTTAAGTAAGTAAAAAATTTAAGTTAAAAAAGTTAAACTATGGAATTTTAATTAATAATTTTTATACATTTTTAAAATTACATAGTTTTGCATTTTTTAAATAACCAAAATAAATGCCAAAAATTAATTTATTTTAGTAAAAGCTGAAAATAATGAGACTTAAGAATCTTGTAGAATAGAAAAGCAAGAAAGAAAGAAAGAAAGAAAGAAAGAAAGAAAGAAAGAAAGAAAGATCAACTAATCAAGGGACTCATACAACAGGGGTGTATAATAAAAAATGGAACAGATCACATAAATCAAAAGCAAATTAGGGTGTCAGAACACAATCAACATATTAAATATTCATATAAAACCCAGCAAATTAATAAAGAAAAAAAGGAGAAAATATGCATAAAGTTGTTGTGGTCCATGTCTGAGACTTAGAAACAGCAGGTGTGTATCAAACTAATATAAGAAATGTGAATTTAGTGAGTGGGTGGCAAAGTGAATAAAAAGTGAGCCACTTCCATGAATCCAGACTGAAGGAACGAGGAAGGAAATAAACAGGAAACACATTCTCCAGGGCTTTTTACACAACTAGAGTAATAAAATATGGCTTAAGTTTATGCACAAATAAAACTGCAGATTAAAGGTTTACATGTATAGTTTATATTCATATCCTTCTGAAAATGTATGTTTGCCTTGTGTGTGTGTGTGTGTGTGTGTGTGTGTGTGTGTGTGGTCACTGATAAGCTGTGGCTGCCCGTCACACTTGATTGGCCGTCCAGGTGACCAGCTGACTTCTCTTCCACTGTGAATCATGTTTCATGAGCCTCTGGTCTGCTCTGACCAATCACAGTGCAGCAACAAGACCGATCCGACACTAACTCAAACATTTGTTAGATTCAGAGCAATGAATAATGGAGAAACAAATGGAGTGTGCATGGACACACACAGACACACACCCACCTACATATACTGCAACACTACTCATGCGTGAACTTAGACGTTGTGTGTAAACCCATACATAAAACATGGAAGGTTTAAGTTTCCCATGAGTTGGATCTGAAAAGCGAAAAGTGCTCCAACTGAGAACAATGATCAATCTATATATTATTAAGTTTCCTTCCAGCATCCCTGGGTGTCACACAACACACAAATCCACACACACGCAGACACACGCTGTGCGCTGACATTTCGTGAAGCAATAAACTCTTCTTCCTCCAGCTGGCATCTGCAAACTCAGTGGGGAGGAGAGGTGTCTCATATCAGTTAAGTCTGATCATACAACACACACAAACACTCTTTCACACACACGCACGAATAAACAGAACTACTGTATGCTAAATCACACACTCATACACAGATCATCCACTTAAGTTGGATATCTGCCAATGTTTTCATCACACATCTCCTTGAACTCTCCTACTGTGTGGAGTTTGGAGCATATGGAGAGGAAGTGAGTATTTTTAGAAAGTAAATGTGCTACACGTTTGTGTTTTCTCTCCTCAGTGGATAAATTTGCTTTCACAAGAACTGTATATATGAAGAATGCTCACAGATGCGAGAATATGTGCATCTCTAAATGCAAAAACAAGAGGGAGGACACACACGCACGCACGCACACACACACACACTGCAGGACCCAATGCAACCTCTCCATCAGGCGGCTCTAGAGGGACGTGCAGCTCTTTAGGCAAGGTCACTCATTCATCATCTAAATCTCTCCCTGAGTCACTCACTCACTCACACACATACACACACACAGCCAATTCCAAGTCTCCATATCGTTATCTGTTGTCATTTTCATCAGCCTGAAGGGGCAGGTCAGTATCAAGAAGTTTCGACTGATATTCCATTGCACAGGTCAAATTTATTAATACGCTCACCAGAGATACAGAGAGAAAATCAGAGAGGAAAAAAGAAAGAGAAAGAGAGAGAGAGAGGGAGAGAGAGAGAGAGAGAGAGAGAGAGAGAGAGAAGCCCATTTTGCCCCGAGGATAGTAATATCAATTTAAAGTTCACAACAGAGGCTTGCTGTATTGTATTGTGTTGCTGTAGCATTCATTCCACTCTTTTCTGGTGTCACTCCATTCTCTACACTGTGATTTTTTTTCTATATTAAGCCTCGGAACAGACATGCATGGCTCTACGTAGCATTGTCTCCATTTAGCATAATGTCACTGACCTTGAACAATAGAAAGTTTTTTTAATAACATGTGTGTCTGGGCTTCAACAGTCCTGCAGCCGAGATTGGTGCTATAAAAAAAAAAGAGCAGCTCAGCAGAGAGAATGGATTTAATTAACGTCTTTAATTGAAAACTAATTACCATTCATTGGAGTGGTACAAGCTCTCTCTCTCTCTCTCTCTCTCTCATGAAAGCAGAGAAAATTAGATGCCAAATATCAGAGGTTTAGTCATGTCCCCTCCACCATAATGACAGGATTCATTAAAGCGCTCAGCCGTGTGTGTGTAAATCACACACATGCATGCAAATCAACTGGTGTTACATTCTCCTCAGAATAATTTTCTGTTATTACTGACATTATTTCCACCAATACAAATTTTCCACAACAAAAGTGATGTTAAGGTACTATGTCCACATTTATGTCTCGATTAATCATACGGTTTAGTATATAAAATGTCAAATCCACCAGTGTCACAAGAGTTTGCCACTGCTGAAAGTGGTGTCTTAAAATAATTATTTTGCCAAAGAAAACTGGTCTCAAACATGCAAAATAAGGTCCTTTAACATGGTTCAGTTGCATTAGCAAACCAGTAGCCCATTCTATTCCCCATACACCTAACAAATCAAAGCAGCTGATCATGCAGGAGGTCATAAATTTGTAATTATTTCTACATTATTTCTAGGTGGTCACAGGTACGCCAAGGGACTACAGAGAACCTGTATATTCTTTAAAAAAAACAAAAAAACAAAAAGACCCTCCAAGCTTCGCAAGAAGCTGCTGCCGTTGATAACAATGGTGGTGATGATGATTTTGTTGAAGAAGAGTAGAGGGAGGAGGCATGGATAAATTATTCATTCTGCCAATGTCAGCACTTCACCATAAAAATGTTTATAGAGTCAAAGGAATAAAGTGAAGCAGATTTCAGAACTTTACTCCAAATCAGCTTCATCATCATTCTTACATCATCACACAGTTTGATGAACAGAAGAACTTGTTCTTGTTCTTTTTTTTTTAAATCAATCTATTTAATTTGACAAGTTAATACAATGTGCCAAATTAAATCTGATCTAAAATGAAATTGGGTTGTATCACGCCTCTGTACTTAATGAATTAGTAAAACATTTTGGCAGTGACGTCCAAATACTGAATGTTAAATGATGTTCTCCGTGGATTAAAAATAGATTTGTTTAATCACTGTAAAATGTGTAAACAAGCTTTTGCTGGCGATGTCTGTGTGCAAAGGCTCAGAGAGACATTCGATAAGGATATATGCAGATTTAGCAGACTGGCAGACGACCTCATGATGCAAAGGCAATGACAGCCAACCGTAGTCACAGCCAAGGGTCGGGTTTCTTTCAGCAAGGGACACGACTAATGGAATGAGCTCGGTGTAGGTGACATATTCTACAACAAAGCAGAATGAAATGACTCGATGTGAAGGCTCTGATGAAAACAGAGAAGGAAGAGTAAAAATAAGGAGCTGGAAAGGTGAATGACAATGTGTCAGAGATCAAGAGTGACACAAGGCATCATTAGCTGGTAATATATTGTGTTTCCAGTTTTAATACATGATTTGGATGAAATGGGGGGAACAACAAAGAGACGGACCGCGGTTGTGCATCGTGCAAATGCAAAATTTATACTCCTCTGTTAACAAATGCTGGGGGTGAGAGTAATTGGTCCAGGTCTTATATACCGAGTCCAGGCCTGCGTTACTGCCACATTCTGCTTTAATATAACATCATGAAAAACGTGGTATCCCCTTGACACTGATTAGTCTGTTTTATGCATATATGTGTGTGTTTGTGTGTGTGTCCTTTGTTAAAACCCTGTTCACTTCTTACTTGGAGACTTTGAAATATTCATTGTGTTCATCAGCAGGCAGTGACTCAATTTAAAAACAGAGGAGAACAAAACACAAGTTGGAAGTACAACCAAAACGTTCCCTCTCTAAAAACATCATTTTTCTTTTTATCAATTTAATTATAAAAACAAAATAAGCGCTCCGTTTCTTTGTGCTACAATGGTAAACACAATGGCTCATATACAAGAGCAACAGAGTTTGAGAAGTATGAAGACAGGAAACACAAAACAAGGGTGCAGGAGACACTAATTAGAGACTAAGGCTTTACATAAACGTTCATTTTTTTTTTAAGGATTTTGTTTTGTTGTTTGCATACAATCCAATCCATCATCTACTGTATCCATCAAAATATAACTCTACATTTGCATTTTCATTAAACCAGTCAGCAGGAAACTACATTGTTCTACAGCTGCAAAGTCTGTTTCCATAAAAGCTGCAGCTGAATCATCTGTTCAAGTGAAAAACTGTTAATGGCAATACTGTATATGTTCAGTCCAGGAATGGTGAAGCTAAATTATTGAGATTCAAATGCAAAGTCAATTCACTGGGCTCTTCTTCATATGAAAAGCTTAGCTAGCAAAGATCGCTGTTGTTTGAGTGTAAGTAAAAATAAACATGAGAATGACGCCAATTTTATACCTTAAAATCACATTCAAATGCGATGTCATTATCTGGACTCTGTCTGAAATGCAATCAGATCTCAGTAAGGGTCATCAAACATCCATGTTTGTTACACTACAGGCAAGAAGTTTGAGGGCACCTCCAGATTTAGCATGACCAGACTGTGTCGCAAGTTACCGTAATCCCAAAGTGATCTGGGAGAAGGCAGACAGCAGCTACTAAATAGAATGTTGAAAACACTTAAGCAAGGGAGTTTGGGTAAGGGAGTTGGAACACAACTGGAGTACCAGTGCTCTAATACAGACTGGGCATGCCTTCATTAAAAATCATTTCTTAAGCCATAATGACTACATAATGTGCTCTTGTTGACAAATTATTCTTGAAAACTAAGTAATTACATTTATTTGCTATTTTTATTATTTCCTGTGCAACAGATAGTAAAACAAACAGTGCAATAATGATTGCACTGTTTGTTTGGTTTTTTTTTTTGGTTTTTTTTTTTACTGGAGGTGGCCTCAAATTTCTGGCCTGTAGTGTACATGGACGAGCTTCAGCCATTTTTTGAAAATACTTTTTTTTTCCATAGGCCGACACTGTCTGCGCTCCAGGTGCAGGTACTCATTTAAGATAAGTCTCATCTCCCAATTCATAAAAAGTTTTTAATTAGAGAGAGCAGAGCCGGGAAGACAAGGTACAGTATTAATTATTGGCTTAATACTGGAAATGGCCATTTTCAAACATTTAGCTATTTTTCTTAAAGCCATTTACTGATTTGTGCCGCTCAACAACCTTTTGGTGCTCATTAATTACTGTGTTTACAGGTCTTTCCCATTGTGATGGATGACTAAAGAAATTTGGCCTGTGTGTCACCTCATATTTATACCCCAGTGAAACCGGAAGCCATAGCTGGCCATTTAAGTGTTCCTAATTAGTCAGGGGAACTTAGAAACATAAAATATGAATGGGAATACACTTCAGTTAGATTTTATGACTTTCCAGCAGTGCCAAAAACTGTGACACATTTGCAAAAAATATTTGTTTCATGATAAGAATTTCTTTTTTTACTTTCAATTATAGGTTACGTTTATGTTAATATTTTGAATGAAAGATCAAGAGGATAAACAATAATGAAATGTTTGTCACAGCCAATTTTGCTTTTATTTAGTAAAGATTCCAATATTAGTAGAGGGTGCTATATGGTATCCAAGCTGCAACATACTGCGCCCAATTGCACGTGGCTAGTTGTGACTTACATCCAATCACAATGCAAGATCTAATTGCATTCGGATTGCAATGCATTCTGTGCACATTTACAACTTGCATTAATATACATTTTCCTTATCTGGATAGAGATCACATTTTAAAGCAAGGTGTAAATGGGGCCAGAGAGTGTAATTAAATGCTATGATGCTTTGAAAAACTTAATTTATTTGCTGGAATTTGCTGTAACTTAACACAGAAAAGAAAAGTCAAATATAATTTCCATTCTTCAACAAAAGATCCTTCAGTGCTGGTTTGTTATTACTCATCCGTTCTCCCAATCTGCTGGAACAAATCAGACAGGAACAACTCACATTAATGAGCGGTGTCATGCCCTAACAGAAAACACTATAAAGAGAGATTTCATCATTTTACACCACATCCTGGCTGTCTTTCACACTCCATCATCATCACCATCATCATCATCACCAAGCTGTCTGATCAAAAAGTTTAAAGGACTAAAATGCTTCAGAATTGTGGCAGCATCCACACACATGCACACACACACACACACACGCACAAGCCTTGGTCAGGCAGGAGAATAACAAATTAGATGAAGTTGGATAGCTTTTATACATTTTTATAGATTAAGCGACACCACAGCAGCTTTCAATGCAAAGATTTTCATGTTTGTCACTATGTGCACATGTATGGGAGGAGATGTTTGCATGTCAGCAAGTGAGAAAGTAAGAAAGAACTAAATAGAAAGACACATTATGACTGTTCCCTTGACCTTAGAGCCTGTTCCTGTAAAGAAATTTAGAAAGAAAGCCAGTATCTGATGCTTTTCTTGTTCTTTTTACAAGTTTAATTAATGCAGCTTAACAAGATCGCATCTATTTATACAGTGTTCAAAATGCTTTTTCACTTTGGTGTCACATTTATCTGAGCATACATATTCATACATAACCTCGTGTGTACTGATTGCCCCAGTTTGCCATTCAGTAGCAGTAAAACTCACTTTTGCAGTATTTTAGTAAAGTCTCGAACACAACATAGGACGTTTGAAATGAGGAGAAGTGAGGGTTTTGTTGCTGATATTGAAAGCAATATGAAATTCAGGGCTAAATTTGTGTAATCTGAATCCAGTGTTTGCCCAAAAATCCTACTAATGATGCAAGAAGGACAGGGGTGATCAAGTGACATAATATGACACCTTTTTGCCTTTTATCAGGTCTTTCGTCTTTCGAGAAGCCTGTAATATTAAAATTAAGAATTAAGAGGTTAAAAATACAAGTTGCTATTGTTCGAGTTTAGCTGTTCATGGAGTCATCCTGACGTCAAACAAGAACACAAAGACTGAAATATATCAAAGTGACTTTTTTTATCCTTTGAGTTTTATCTGTGATATGAAAAGATTCAGTATTCCAAATCTAAGCGGTAGAAAATAAGATGATCCATAGTGCAAACACACATGCAGACAAACTCACAAACACACCCATTAGGAACAGCAGCAACAGCAGCGGTAACGAGCTTGTTAGGAAAGCGGGTGACAAACGAGCCANCATTAGGAACAGCAGCAACAGCAGCGGTAACGAGCTTGTTAGGAAAGCGGGTGACAAACGAGCCACAGCACATTGTCCTGGCATTAGAGATGAGCAGAGGTGTGAAAATGTCACCACAAATAGCCCCTGGTCACTAAATGTCACCTTTCCACTCCACTCCCCACCCCTGCCCTTTTTCAACTCTGTCTTGTTTTGCCTCTTTCTATAGTCTGCCTCGCTTCTCTTTTCTCTGCACTTTTCCATCTTTTCTCCTCTCCTCTCATCTCTTCACCCGAATGGTTTCTCCTTTCTCCTCTCTGTGCTTCTTTCCTGTCTCCTCCCATCTTCTTCCTCTTCAGGGCAGGGAGAAGAGGATGGCAGAGTGAAATGTAACGTTTCCTTCTCTTCCACTCTCCTCTTTAGGCTTTTCCACGACTAAAATAACTGGTAGTTGATTAACAATCATAAGATTTCTGACTAAATGATTTGCTGATTTATTTATCCAGTATTACTGTCCCTCCACAAAGAAAATCAGACATACAAAATTATCCCTTATAATGTTTTGCTTATTCAAGACCAAAGCATAATTGTGGATATTATTGTGATGCCAAAGATGCAACCATCATGTCTCAGTAATGGCAAATGACTCATTGCTCCTTCCCCATAAAAAAGACCATGAAAGTGGCTGACTACAAAATTCTCTGTCAATCATAAACTAATGATCAATCAGTTGATGAATCGACTTAGAGGGAGCATCCTAATCCTCTCCGCTCTGCCCTTCTTTCCTTCCTGTGCTCCTCTTCTCTCTTCTATTCCACTTTCTATCCTCTATAGTGTGTGAGGTACGTGGCTCGTAGGTCAACTGCTTAGCTTGGTGCTGATTACTGGATCTCCATATCTCCCCACTCCAGTGATAAAAGCGTCAGTGCATCAAATCACAGAGATGCTCATTAAAGCCCTGTTAAGATAGAGATGATAAATGCTAGCACAGAGACAAACCGGCCTCTTTAGCATTAAAGTGGAAGGCCACTGTGCTCTTCAATCACTGGGAGAGAGGGAGGTACACCCCCGCAGTGTGTGCATCCAGGCTGTAGTCGTGCCATGGCTTTTGCAATGTTTAGATCTCAGCGGTTCACCTCTTTTCAAGTTAAAATATTGAAATAGTAAAGGGAGAAAAGGGGAAAGCCCATAAAGTAACCATTAAAGGATTATGTTTTTTTTCTGTTTTTCTCCAACAGAGCAGAGCGAGAGCAGTCAAAAGAGACAGATGGGAGGTAAAAGGCAAAGAGCGAGGAATGAGTGTGTCCTGATGTGAAACGGGGGGATGAATTGATTGAATGGACTGATAAACCTTTTAGCCAAATGGAAAGGGAGTATAATAAGTTTTTAGTTGATAGTGGTTGAGCTATTTATAAAAGTTGTCAGAATGCATGTTGCAGTCTTCTGTTGTGGGTCTCTGTGTGCCGCCCCACCTCCCTCCTCCTCCTCTCTTTCTCTCTCTAGGCACTTTCGCACCAAAACTTCAGAGCTACAGTCGGGACTACTTCATCCAGAACTATTTGGAGTAAGATGGTCTGTTACACCAAGTTCCTGCTTGTTTTCACCATGAGCAAGTGAAGTCTACAGTATGATAGTCATGCCATTTCCACAACACTTACATATGCATTCTGGTGACAATTCCTCTTTCTTTCCATGCTATTGTCTAATATCACCAACAAAGACACTGCTGAGTCTTGGAGTATAGTCTGGTCTGATAATATAAAGAATCCATTGCGTTGTACCGCTAACTGCTTCATCAGAGCCGCTTTGATTAGTGCAATTAATGTTTTTTTTTAGCCTTGTTTCATTACTGTTGTTTTTCCTCGACATTGCTTCGGATTGTGATATAATATACATAGTGAATAACCAATATACATAGTGAGATCTTTTTGTGTTGCTGTGCACAAAAACAAGCCAAATGTAAGTCTTTATAAATGGTGGTTGACAGCCTGGAGATGCTTGTGTCTGGCCAATCAGCATTGTTTGGTCTTGCAACATCCACCCAGCAGTTCCTGATTCATTAGATCAGCACCAGCACCCATACTGCGTTGGTGGAAACGAGCGAAGAGAGAACCTGCTCTGGAGTGGTACCTAAAAAAAAAAAAATTTGTTCTGGTTCCTGTGGTGTGAAATTACAGTTCCTGAGTTTCTGAAAAGGTTCCTGGATCCTGAAAGAGTTCCTGCAGTGTGTAAGCACTTAAAGACAGGCCGACTGTCAGGAAAAATAAACAAAGAAATCAATAATTACTTTGTTATTCACTAATAATACAATTTAGTGTTGTATGCACACTTTCCCACACACAGGACCATTTAAGCAGGACTATGAATAATATTATGCTCATACCTTGGAGATGGCAAATTTATTCTTTATGAAAAAAGATTAAAACCCTCACAGCACAAATAAATAAAAAATATGAGAATTCATCTGTGCATGTACTGTACCTCTGTACATTTACTGTTTCTATAGTCCCTTCAGTATGTATATTTACTGCAATGTATGCATATTACTAGTACAAAGTTTCTGCAATGTTCTCAAGGGTTATTTGCTTAAAGACTTACAAATTGACTCATCTGTCACTGATGGACAGGATGGGACCATACCGACTCCACAGTGTCAACTATTGATAAGTGGGTCAATATTGTTGATCGGAGTCTGAGAGAGCTTGTTTATTGGTAAATGACCTATCGAGCACTTTGATCACACGGTTAAGCACCGCTAAAGGATCACAAAGTTAAGCATGGTTTTTATGCGAGAGAACAGCAAACACACACACACACATGCTAATTGATGAGTACATGTAGAAACACTATGTCAGTAATAATTCCGGTAGATTTGAGAAATACACTTAAGGCTTTTTCTACACTTTGTTTTCAAATTAATATCAGCCTCCAACATTTTCACAGAATGGAAGAAAAACATGGTAATTGTTGTATACAAATAGGTCTTTAAGGGAGGAGTGAATGTGTGGGTGGAGGAAAGGGAAGCAAGGGAGAGAAATCATGCAATTTCATTTCATTTTGCTCAGAGCATTTTTGCAGAGGTGGGTAGTAATTAATTATAAATTAGTCATGAAACTGTAAGTAACTATTTTTAGGGAAATTACTTTTACATGTGTAATCAATATTCTTTAATTCTATTTTGTACCCTTGTGTGCTGACTCCATGAGAGCACAACAGATAAGCTATCGTCAAATATTCATTCTGGGTGTTTGGTCTTTCAAAATCCACGTCTGACAATAAACACAGTTTGTAAGAACCACATCAAAACAGGTGAGCTGGGAAATCTGAGTTTTGGGACCCAAAATGTTGAAATTCTCTTTCAAAAGTATCAAAATAGTTGAATAATTTACAAGTCAGAAACTTAAGCTTGAATAAAAACACATTTATATAATGGCACTACTATATTTCAGCTAAATATTTCAAAATTCTTCTCGCATCTGTCAATCTTCATCCTGGAACCACTTATATACAAGTGTAAACCGAGCAAGTGGTATAAACTGAATGTTATAAGACAAAATAAGAGAAAAAGGTAATATAAATGGCATTTGGTATTGAGCTTTGTGTCTTTATGTCTTCTAAAGAGGGTTTTGTATAGTTTTGTTTTTTTTAGATAAACTACAATATATTTGTCCTTTACTGTCTACATGACTGATCCACTAACTCCACCATCAGAGGATAAAAATGAAGAAGTAATATCAAAATATAGTAATAAAATAGAAAACCTGCACTGCATCTGTCAGTTTGACGGTATGAGCAAGTATATACATTGGGATGTGATTTTTGGCCATATAGCTATCAGCTATATGGTGCCTAATTCCAGCTTTAGATAAAGTGAATAACTATGGAAGCAATCAATAAAATGTGGAGGAGAGGAGGGAGGCAGGAGGTGAGATAAGCCATTGGCTTATTGACTTGTCAAATGTCGCCATCAACACAGAGCCTTTTGAGTGTGTTTGTGTGGGTGTGAGAGAGAGAGAGAGAGAGAGAGAGAGAGAGAGAGAATGTGTGTATATATAATTACTCTACAGTGAGCCTCTGTCTCTTTGTCCTGGTCTGACAGCTAATTAGTTGTGTGGTCTCAGGAGTAAACTCAGTAAGGGGAAAATGAGGGAATGTGTGGATCCACATATTTTCATATTCAGCTGTAACTGACAGGGGACACCGTCTGTGGCTATAGCAATTTATGCAGAAATAGCAGCATTCAAGTACCAAATTGGAAAATTGAAAAGTCAAAAAAGGTTGAAGGAAACCAAGTTTTAGGCAGATTTATACTTTCTGATAACTCCATGTGCGTGTACACAAGATGGCCGCCACACCATTCTTTGGAAGCTTTGGTTATGTGTTCGCAAGGTGCAGTGCTTATTAAATTTGTGGGGGCAGTAAATGCGACTTTAGTCACGTCAACAGAGCAGCAACAGTAACAATCATCAAAATGTCTGGATAGTTATGAGGAGAAACTGATCAGGCATTAAGCATTTATTTAATGGCGTCACTTACGATATTTGTTATCGCTGCTGCTGTTTCTATTGGCAAAACCTGTATAAAAGTAAAACGCAATACCTTCCCGTTTGTGGCCATCTTTGTTTACACCATGGAGCAGCCAGCGCCAGTTTATGTTTGTGTTCAGTTCTCGCATTGTCCCCCTGGTGGACGCAGAATTTAATCCTCCAGACTGACATGAAATATATAGTGCATTTGTGAGAAACATCACGTGTAGAAAACATGGGCGGAAAGGTGTACAGAGTTAAAGTCAAGTAAAAAACCTTAAAGGACCATACTGGTGATTTTGCATGTTTGAGCCCAGTAAATATGACCTGTATACCAATTAGGTTACTGCCAACCATTTTCCAAAACATCAGACTGTGTTTTACTTTTCATGTCATTTTGTCAAATTCGCTAATCTTTCAAAATCAAATGTTCAATGTGATACACCCACCTTAATATTCAATGTTTTGTTTGCTAACACTTACGATTGTAAGAAGGCAAGTTCATTTTAATTTCCTGTCTTCTCCTGGAACTATATTCCCTGGCTGAGACATACATTTTCTTTTGTGTAGCTCCGTGTTGAATCTGTGTTGAAATTACAAATTTAATATATATATATCTTGTTCACTGTGATGGATTTCTTATCTCAAGCACGTTTGAAGTCTCTGCAAGATTATTTTTATAACGTACTGGAATGAACTGAAACTCAGGCTGGAAGGTGGGGAAAAAAATTCTAAACTTTACAGCTCCAGTAGTATGTTTCGGAAAATGGTTGACAGTAGTGTAAGGTGTATTCAGATTATATTTATTGGGCTCAAATGTGCAAAATCACTAGTATAGTACTTTTAGGTCCACAGTAAACTTTTAATGCACTGATTAGATCCTCTGTAAATGTCTAAAGTATGACTGCAAAATTTCAAGTTTCAATATAGCAATCACAATACTTAATCATATCAAATACTGAATCAATACAAAACTATATATATATATATATATATATACAGTATATATATATATAGGGCGAGAGANCAATACAAAACTATATATATATATATATATATATACAGTATATATATATATAGGGCGAGAGAGAGATACACACACATACACACTATGTGTGTTTATGTCAGCAAGGTGGAAAGTTTCCCCTTCCTTCCTTGAGCTATTTGCACATTTTCATCCACTTTAATCCATAAGGAAATGGTTTGGAACAGCACACCTGCAAGAAGGAATCTCTAAAATATGTTTCCCTGAGTTCAGAGGCAATGAGATAGTGGAAAATGGTTATGCCCTGAGTGTGTGTGTGTCTGATGGATCATCATGGCCTCAGGCACACATATACATGCATACACATCCCTCTCTCTCTCACACACACACAGATACACACAGTACACACACACACACACACACACACACACACACACACACGATAAATAGGAACAGAAGAATGAGGCATGAGAGAGACCTAGGGAGAGATATTAGCTGTATCCCTCCACCCCCTACCTGTCTCATCAAATATGATGTGGCCATATAAAGACAGTCTGCAGCAGCAGGAGGGGACTGCTGAAGCACAGACTTTTCACTGGCTGAAATAATGGGCAGGAGAAAGAGAGAGAGAGGTGGAAAAACAGAGAGAAGGAAGAAAAGGGATAAAGAGAGAACTAGATAGGGAGTTGGAGACAGCAACAACATGCTACTGTGCATGTGCAAGAAAGAAAGAGTTAACTGAAAAGATTGAAAGAAGAAGAAGAAGTGGCCTGAGAGGGGGACTGAGAGAGAGACAGAGAGAGAGAGACAGAGAAATGAGTGAGAGCAGAGCAATCCTAATAGCTGAGGGTAAAACCTGCAATCTACCACTCCATCTGATCTCAGCCATCCGATGAGTCAAGCCAAGAAAGCTTTGAGATGCTCCGTGCACATTAACCTCTACTCATCCTCCACCCACACGCCTCCTCTGCCCAATCCCTCTCTTTCCCTTCCTGCCCACATTAAATTGTGCACTTCAAACGCATCAGCGTCAGGAGCATACTAACATTAAGGTTCATGTTTGCTTCATTATCACATACAGCCCATATGCTAAACCTCATAAAAGGCCAAGGGAAATTGAAAATGGGCACTAAAAACCTAAGATTTCTCCACAGACAGATAATCAGACAGATTGACAGAGTGTGTCATTATGGTCATGTTCATGATCGTGATCCCATTTCGACTCAAAACAGTAATTACGGCTGGATAGCAAATTTCAATGCTTTTATGGTACCAACTGAAATGCTACAATATCACATCTTTTGGTACCTAATTTGGATTCTGAAGTTGATAATTTGCTTTTTTTTTTTAAATTGGATTTCATAAAAGCTAAGATTTTTTTTTTTATAAAGATGTAAATAACTTTCAAGACTACAGTTTAATGCATTCAAAAAGTTAAAAATGAATGACAAGTTTCAAACATTTCATGAACCCTAGAGACAATATTCTGGAAAACAATTTAAAAAATTGTGTTCATATAAAGTACTTTTCCTTCTTTGCTTTATTTTCTTAGAACTCCAAGTTTTTTGGGTTTTTTTAAATTTCATGACAAATTGGAGCATTTCCAAGTACATGCAGTAGAACATGGTAGTATGATTAACTGTTATCCTTGCAGTTCATGGTCGTATCAAGATTTACCTTCACAGCCTTTCAGAGAGATTTCATGTTTAATTTATACATGTTTCAAATATTAGGAGAGACAGATATTTATAGCTATCAGGAGGCTACTTAAATTGATTATTTTAAGGTAGGAATATTTCCAAATTGACCAGGTGAACTAAAATCCAGCAACATTTTCAGGATAGCAGTATCGAGTTACAGGTTAGTAACAAATCATATAATATTGTCTGCATAAAGAGTAATTATATGAGTTTTTGTTCTTAAATTAATACTCCAGATATACTGTAACTGTGAGTCCTTATAGTTTCAGCTAGTGGCTCAATAATGTCAGTGTTTTCACTGTATTTAAAGTAGCATTCCGGTGAGCTTGCATATTTGAGCCTAATAAATAAAACTGGCATCCACATTGTACCAACCATTTTACAATAACACAAAAACTAAAACATGTTTTATATTTTTAAAAATGGTTGTCAGTAACTTTAACATGTATGCGGGTAATATTTATTGGGCTTACACATGCAAAATCACCGGCATGGTCCTTTAACCTGAATTTCAGTGCTATGGCTATTCTATGTGCTGTAGCAATCCAGGTTTTGCTGCACAACTATGACAACCAGATTTTGTCAGTTTATGAAAAAGAATTTTAGTGAGTTTGAAGCTGTAATTTGAGCAGACTCCTGACAGAACAGGTGCCACATTTCTATTGTTTCATAATTTTATTTGCCCAGAGGATAAATATTTCATGATTCAGTAAAGGTTTGTGGGATACTGTTTATCTCACAAAATCACTGCAACCTTGGAGAAATGTCACACAAGTAGGACTGAGTGAATTTGTGTGAGAGAAATCACTGATGTGCACACTGTTGTGATGTCAAATCTTGCCTGCAAAGTCTCATCTCAGTCATCCAGGTAGTAAGATGTCTAAGAGATTAAGTTCAGTCACTGGACCAAGGTTTAGCTTGAAGATGCATCACCATTCATCCAAAAGGCTTCTCTTCAGTTCAAACTAGTGTGGGGAAATCCTGGCAGCATTCATCTCCATGGGGAGGAGGGTTGTGACATCATTTGTCTGCTGTTTACAAGGCTTCACTAATATCAGTCACCAACATTTCTCTAAAACACAGATTCTTTTACTTGGATTTATTTATTTAATTGCACCAAATATATTGGGCACAGTAGGTAGAGTAGCCAGAAACTGTACTCAAGTAAAAGTATTGTTACTTTATGATAATAGTGACTCAAGTANAGAGTAGCCAGAAACTGTACTCAAGTAAAAGTATTGTTACTTTATGATAATAGTGACTCAAGTATATAAGTAAGAGTAGTCACAAACATAATTACTTGTGTGAGAGTAAGAAAGTATCTATTAAAAAGATTACTTGAGTAGTGAATAACTCTGATCAAGTTTATTCTTTAGAATAATCAACAAGCTATAAAGTGCTCATCTGAGGGAAAAAAATGCAAAGTAGCCATATGTAGCTTCTAATACAATCTAAATAATATCATATAAAGAAACAATCGTAATAAATATTAATAATAAATATCTATTTATATATTTATTCATATACTTATAACAGCAATAAATTAAATATTTACCACATAACAAATCATGAAAATTGTGGCCTGGCCCCAAGACAGTTATAGGTTAGCTTAATGAATTTACTCAAAATAGAACAGGAAAACTTGAGTTAGCATTAGCAGCAGCAACTAGCTAACATTGCAGCTTACCACCATCTGTTTCCTCAAGTTCCATGTTGATTCTTATCAGCTGAAATGTCCATATTTTTAGGTTGACAAAGATGGCAATGTGTTATGTAGCTGTTGGTTTTGGTAGACTGAAAACAGTGTTTGAATGTGTGGTCAGGGATGTGTCTCTTCTAAACCTCCCGCTGTTGATTCTGCTATCACTGTTCTGCTCCGGGTGAAACCATGGAAATGGAGGGTGAGGGTGTGGCTACTTCAGAGCTGAAGCAGACAGTGTAGTGTCTGACAATGAGAGAAAAACTGAACGTGACCAAATTCAAATGGGTGAAATCAAAAGTAACACAAAGAGTGCCACCAAATGTAACAGAGTAAAAGTATATATTTTTTCTTCATAAATATACAGTACTCAAGTATGAGATGAAAGTATCCTGCAATAAAACTACTCAGTAAAGTACAATTTTGTGAAAAAAGTTACTTAAGTAAATGTAACGGAGTAAATGGAATGTGTTACTACCCATCTCTGATGGGGTGGGGGAATTCATAAAACACAGTGCCAGATTTCACATGTTGATAAAGGCAAATAGCGTCATACATACATACATACCTCATTTATAAATGCCTGTTACCGGTCTTCTTTAGCATTTGCTTTGAAATAGGCATTAACATGATATTTTCTTATTTACATGCTGGGGAAGCAATTCATAAAACACACATCACACAAAAATAAAGACCTGTTTAGTCTGTTTGTAAATTTCGGGGGTATGAAATCTGGGAAATGCTTTAAATCACTTCAGATCAGTCACGAGTGATAAGTGATCCGATCTTGCACAAGTTAAAGTGGCACAGCACTTTTTCCTCAGACCTCATCCGCATCTCTCTCTCTCTCTCTCTCTCTCTCTCTCTCTCTCTCTCTCTCTTTTAAGATGCAAAACTCTAAAGCAGAGAATTTAAACTTCCTTTGCCGATTTAACATGTCAGTTTCACTTTGACACTAGATGAATCAATATAAAGCTTTTCACTACAAAGCAGCTCATTAACATGCCGATCTTCATCGGCTTTTACCTGTAACACCCCTTACAGAAGTGAAGCGCTAATGGGAGACCAGTGCACTAATTAAGGTAAGGGAAGCTTTATGAATGAGCTTCAGTTATCACAGCACTTATTTAGTGTGACGCTGTGTAGTTACCATGGATTCTCTCCACTCACTTTAAACAATCTAAATAAAAGAAAGTCTATAGAGAATTACAAGAGGGATGTCCTGTGGCTTATACTGTATAAATTTGTGCTAGCTACCTCAGATCGAACTTTTTTTTTTTTTTTTTANTTTTTTTTTTTTTTTTTAAGTATTAGTCAAGGCACTGTCTGAGTTTATAAAATCTGTAATGCACCCAATGGTGATTTTAAAATTCTTTAGCACCAATGTGCCAATTCTTGAGTGCCGTTTCTCCTCTCTCATGTCGGTAATTGAATGCCAAAATCTGTCCATTTGTATTTCTCCGTACTTCTTTTTTTTTGGGGNGGGGGGGGGGGGTCCAGCAGTAACAGTAACACGCCACAGTAGTATTTCATGTTGTGATTGAGCGTAACCATATGGTACGCAGGAAGCTGTAAATGTATGGCTTTTCCATTATAGATAAGAGCCACAGAGAGAAGCAGCAGTGCATGTCCTTGATTTAGCTGCATCGATCCCTATCTGCTCTTTAGCTGCTTTCATTTGCTATGTGTAAAAGAGTGTGTGTGTGTGTGTGTGTGTGTGTGTGTGTGTGTGTGTGCGTGTGTGTGCGTACATGTGTAGGTGTGTGTTTGAAGAGACAGCCCTATGGCTACACAGAGCTCGGGCAGAGATAAGGTTATCGAAAACACCTAACTGATATGATTGGCAAGGTGACAGGAGGCCACTGTGGACCCTGAGGGGTTCACACACACACACACACACTGACCTTAAAAAAGTTTAATCTTTTGTTTATCCCCATCACAAATGGAGGCAAAATCTGCATGAAACACCAGAGACGTCAAACAACCATTGCAGACTTCAAAAGATGCTGCTTATTATTTTGAGCCAGTCAGCTATCGCTTTTGATAACAACACTCCCACGAGAGATGGAGACAGAAAGGAGGTGGGGAGTGAAGAAAACAGGGAAAGAAAGAGAAAAAGAGTAAGAAAGAACGATAGCAGCGAGGTNAAAAAAAAAAAAAAATGCAACGCAGACAGACGGCCTCAGAGAGACGGATCTGTAAAGCAAGGCTGGGATGGGAGATACGGGGAAAGCAACAAGATGGAGGAAGTGATGAGGAGAAAGAAGAAGAGCGAGAGAGAGCCATGAGGAAATGGATCGGGCCTGGAGATTTGATTGACTTGAAGACTGATGAACAGACACCATCACAGTCATCCAAAAAATCCTACAGCTGCACAGAGACTGAGACAAATGGACACACATACATACATACATACACATACACACACACACAAACAAAATGATCACTCCCCACAGGGTTTCCTGCTGTGTGTTTCACAACTTCAAAATGAAAGCACTGAGTAACAGCAGGTGAATTGTGTTTGGTTGGTGTGAAGAGAAGAGAAGAGAAGAGAAGAGAAGAGAAGAGAAGAGAAGAGAAGAGAAGAGAAGAGAAGAGAAGAGAAGAGACTGAAGTTTTAGTAACTGCTATAAATCTGTCAGGCTGCAGAGTGAGAGCTTCACACATACTGTACGCACACACAGTATAATAGTCTTGCACGGGGGAGAAAATGAAATAAAATAAGTACACTTTACTGTGCTTACTAGTCTATCCAACTATATTCCCACTCCCTTTGTTTCCTATCTCTATCTAAATAATGTTTCCGTCCCTCTTATCCTTGCTGCGGTCTCTGCTGCTGGTAAAACACATCCCTGATAAATGGCCCCACATATTCATCCTCTCACTTTATCAGCATGCAGAGGAAAAAAATGAGCCGAGCAGGAGGGAAAGTGACAGAGAGGAGGAAGAGGAGACAACTGGAGGGAAATGAAGGATATGGGTGAAAGATGAACAGAGAGGTCGGCAGAGTAGAGGGAGGAGGAAGTGGGGATTGGTAAATGAGTGGTTAGGTACAGAGGCTGAATTAGTGAGGGATGAAAATGAACAGCTAAAACGATGGAGAGGAGATAAATACATAAAGGAAAAGAGGGATGGGTGACACTGTGAAGGCAACGAGATGGAGGAAAAGAAGGAGGGAGAAAAACAGATTAGTAATGGGAGGGACAGAGGAAGGCAGGATGGAGGGAGAGAGAGATGGATCGGCCCTACTTGAGCGGCCCTGGAGGGAAAGATGGAGCCAGTCCAATAAGACAACCAATCACAGGCTTTGGTCTAAATAGGATAACCAATCATGAGCCTTGGTCAGCATCATTGGTCCCCATCTCTGGTAAGCCGCAATACATAGTGTCCATCTTTCACCATACAGCAAGCTGCCCTATTTGTGTGTATTATCCTGTGTGTGTGTGTGTGTGTGTGTGTGTGTGTGTGTGTGTGTGTGTGTGTGTGTGTGTGTGGGGCTGAGGACTGATACCAGTACATCTATCTTAGATATCCATATATGTGAGTCCTGGTGCTGCAGTGGATGGCAATAGAAATCTCTTCTATGGCTCTCTTATTGCTGCATAAAGAAGCGCTGAACAGGCAGAACATAGCAGCAGATTGTTCAAGTAAATTTTGCATTGTGTTAGATAATGCAACTGCAATCTAAGTGGAGCTGGTACAGTGCCTCAAGGCACACAGTGGCTTTGAGATACTGTTCCTTGATGTGCACACACTGCAAAAAGTGTTTCATCACATCATGTAATTTAATCTATAGTGTCTATCAAAAATCTACCAAAAGCGCTTCAATATTTCACTCGTATCCATAAGAGCAGGTTGAGTTTTTTGAGGAACTTTTACAAAGTGACAATATGCTAAATGAGATATTGTCACTTGAGCAGAATTATTTTATTGCACTTTAAAGGAGATTTTAAGAATCTGTAATGCAATACTATGAAGATGAACATTTCTTGCAGTGTGCACATTCCCGCCTCATTTAGACATTTCATTAATATGTGATCTGTATTCAGATGTGTTATCCAGATAAGATCAGACCATAAATGAATGTAGTCTGGCTCACATTGTCAAACACAAATAGAAAATCCAAATGTAATCTGTACAGCTGGGACACAATCTTGAGATACAATCCTGCCTGATCTTCCTGGCTCCACTCCCTGTCATTAATAAAGTTACTGTATTTTGAATCAGGAGTTGTAATTTTCAATAAATCGGTGCTAGCACCTGGAGTGCATACAGTGACTGCCTGCACAAAAAAGTTTAAAAAAAAAAAATGGATTAAGCTGATCTGTGCAGCAAAAAGGAAACAAAGGCTAACATCCAGATACCATGTTCATGCAAGGAGTAAAAATGGCTTCAAACAAACAAATTCAGGAAGTCCTCTTTATCCTCAGGTCACCAAAATTTAAATTCAAAGTCATCTCAAACAAAAAAACAGGAAAAAACAAAACAAAACTAGGGTTCAAAATTTTCCCCCTGACAGCGATGATGTGCATGTGTGAGAGAGGAAGAGATAGAGGAGAAAGTGAGAAAAGAGAGAGAGTGAGACATTGTATGACACGGTATGCATGGGAGGTGTGAAGGTCAAAGCGTCGGGATGTGCTGTAATTGTTGGAGACGTTTTAATTAAAGCGTTTTGAGAAGGTTTCAAGGGGTTACAGCCTGTAGGGTGCAGACTGATCCTACTGTCACACAGACTCACACAGACTGACGTGTGTGTGAGTCTGTGTGTGTGTGTGTGTGTGCATCTGTGTGTGTGTGTGTGTTCTCATGCGTATTAACTTGGAAGAGACATACAGCTCAAGTCCCCTAGCGCTGTTGTGACAAGCTTGTTTAAAATCATCCAACATTTTTTTTTTCTTATGCCTCTCTATCTCCTAATTGCTCTTTTTCAAATTCCAGAATTTTTTCCTCCTCTCCCTCTGTTCTCATTTTAAGTCGAGTAAACATTTTGGTGAAGATTTGGTGTGCCATTTACATACACACCAATGGAGAAGTGTAGCATAAAGTCATTTCAGAGCATCTGGCATACACAAAGGTCAGGATTATATACTATTATACTCGACATTGCTCTGAAAATGCAATCCCTTCAAAAAACTAGCAAAAAAATAGCAATAATAGTAGTACTAATAGTAATAGTAATAATTTCTTAGAAAAATGGCCTAAATTTTCAAGACTGACCAAATCAAACCATGATCCCATTTATATGCTGTCTCAGCACCACCAAGAGTGGGTCAGTTGGTTTATATAACATCTTAAAGGATGTTATATACCACATCTTCAAGGACCATACCGGTGATTTAGCATGTTTGAGCCCAAAATATACAACCTACATACAGTATATGGCATGTTACTGACAACCATTTCCCAAAATATACTACCAGAGGCGGTACATTTTAGAATTTTTTTTCCATCCTTTCACATTGCTAGTTCATTCATGTACACTATAAAAATAACTTGTAGAGACCTGAAAGGTGCTTGACATAAGTAATCCACAGTGAACACAATGTCTATTAAGTTTTTATTTTTTTGTCAAAGTGATTTTATTTCACTAGAGCTGCACGAAAGACAATGTATGTCTCCACCAGTGAATATAGTCCCAGGATGAGACGGCTTTAACTGAGAAATTAAAATGACCGTGCCTTCTACAATTGTGCACAAGTGTCAGAAGGCGAAACATTGAATTTTAAGGTGTTTATCACCTGCATTAGATTTTGAAAGACTAGGGGATTTAGAAAAAAAAAGTAACAGGAAAATTAAAATATAGTTTAATGTTTGAAAACTGGTTGTCAGTAACGTAATATCTATTGGGCTTAAATATGCAAAATCACCACTTGGTCCTTGAAATCCTTCACTCCAAACTCATAGATGTACAGTAGTAATTGCTAAAACTAAAATTCATCAAAACATATATCAAAATACGGATATCTGTATGCTCATGTACAATTACTTTGAAAGCAAAGATCTTAACATGAAGGCAAAGAAAAACTACGCTATGTTTTAAATTTGATTCAAGGAGCAAAATTTGAGTATATTTCATTTTGGAACAAAATATTTCAACCCTTCCATCCATTCTGACCTGTCAACTGCATTTTTCATGATGAATCCAAACATGGTACCACAGTTTTGTGTTTACTCTATGTAAATCATTTAGAGTTATGCATATATAGCAGTTTACTGTTGCTTTCAAATTTTCAAACATGTCTGCCCTGTAGATCACAGGAGGCACGACTGACGTCAGCTACAAATGGATTCCTTATTACACAGCCCCTTGCATTACAGCAATCATTCACTGGTCATGGCAGTAGTGTGTTTGTGTGTGTTTTGTTTGTGCTGAGTGTGTTTGAGTCTATGTGTGTCAGCGGTTCAGCTTTGTTCTTGCTCTGTGTCCTCACTATGTGCTGCAGTATCGATTCCTGATGGCCAGAGGCTGGCTGCCTATTGATCCAAGCGCTTCCATAAACATGTTGAGATGACTTATGGTGTGTGTGTGTGTGTGTGTGTGTGTGTGTGTGTGTGTGTGTGTGTGTGTGTTACACAAGCTGTAAGATTGTACATAGATGATGGAATGATTGATGGAGGGTGGACAGGCTCAATGAAATACCAGTGTAATTTTAGCCACATAAAATCATGAAATAGTACGACCATGTAGAAACAAACTCAATGGTACACCAGGGAAATAAAAGCTTTGACCATTTAGCCAACACAGAGTATCTCATTAAGAACATCTGTCAAAAGCCTGGGAGAGGAGACCATCACCATTCTAAATAATGCTGCCCAAGCACTTAGCTGGACAGGTTCCATTCTACTAAGTCTGAAGGCCGCTGGAATGAAGGTGTACACAGACATGAGAACAGTCTGTGCTTCTGACATTTGTTGCTGTATTGTGCCAAAGTGGTTCCCGTGGCCTTGATGAAGGTGAAAAATGAAGAACAAGGGCGTTTTCACTAGTTTAAAGGTAAAAAGTTACAGAGATACATCCATGCAGCTCCCTGCAGATTAGTTAAAGTTACTTTGACAAAAAAAAAAAAAAAAANAAAAAAAAAAAAAAAAAACTGAAGAGACGTCGTGTTCACTGTGCTAGATTACTTATCTCAAGCATGTTTACTTATCTCATGTTTCAAGCCTCTACGAGTTGATTTTTATAGCATACAGGAACAAACTGAAATCAATGGCAGTCTGGAAAAACAATTCTAAAATTTACTGCTCCAGTAGTATAGTTTGGGAAATGGTTGTCCTTCTGATTTATCAAGAGCAAGAGGCAAAATGTCCATTTTTAAGGTAGCTGAATTGCTTAATTAGCTGTTAGCCACATTTCTTCAAAAGTAATATAATAATCTAAAAAAAAAAAAAAAAATNAAAAAAAAAAAAAAAAATGTCAGCCATATTATACCATGATAGATGATCAATGGGTGCAATTTGGTCCACATCCAAGGACATTTTAAAAACTACTATTTCTTACAATAAATCAAGCAATTAAGTCCTATAGGCATTTCTTTCACTTTAGGCCAGTATATTATTAGAACAAGACCTATGTTTTCCTGTCTAATGAGTTTCCTTCAAAGTTTGTATGGTTTTGATCTGTGTGAAAATGTGTTGTGATTCTTTCTGTTTTTGGAAATGACCATGAGGAAAATTAAGAAAATAATTAAAATAACAAATAAACAGTAAGATAGTCTGCTGTCTTTAATAATCCAGGAAATGGTTAAAAAGAGTTTCATTCTACACCAAGTTATATGGTATGAAAATTTATATTAACTGTAATGAACTTGTGTGGCAGGAACATAGTAAATAGAATATTCACAAGTTAATGTTCCCAAGGAAGAAAGTTGCAGAGCTGCGATAGATAGTTTTGTCACCAAGTCTTCAGTGAGGTTGTCAGTAACATAACATGTATGCAGGTAATTATGGTATTTGCCAAAGTATTATGTTAAGTGTCCATCTATGTTTACGTTGGTTTTGTTATTGCAGTCAGAGAATCCAAAAATAATCTGTAAACTTGGTGCCTTTTTGAAAAATGTGTTAATTTTAAGTAATTTGGGTTGTTTTTCTTTTTTCACCCTTACTGCCTGCCTTCATATGCACTGTGATATGTATTGTTTGTAGTCCATACCATTTTCATGGTCAAAAGTCTAATAAAATGGAAAAAGTATTGGACTTAAACATGCAAAATCAACCGGGATGGTGCTTTAAGTGACTGACAGCACACGTGTACATAACGTGTGTGCATCTGTTTGGTGTTTACCTGTTGGAGCCTCAGGTGGTGGGTACATATTTAAATAGTTCCTCACAGGAGGGAGCACTGATGTGGGGAGAGATGAGAAACTCACAGTATGATATCACATCAGTAACTGCTTGTGTATGCATATTTGTGTGCATGCATATGTACGTGCATGTGGCTCTGTGTATGTATGTGTGTGTGTGTGTGTGTGTGTGTGAATATGCATCTGTGTTGTGTAAACGTGTGTGTCATATAAAGGGAAATTATGCTGATTGCCTCAAT
Source organism: Lucifuga dentata (assembly GCA_014773175.1). NCBI lineage: Eukaryota > Metazoa > Chordata > Actinopteri > Ophidiiformes > Bythitidae > Lucifuga > Lucifuga dentata. The sequence continues at coordinate 165,754 of VXCM01000342.1, forward strand.
GAAGGAGGCATAAATCATATCCTCCACTGTAATCATCTGCAGCAGTTTATGTTTGCAATAAATCTTCTTATCAAATCTGTGCTGGGTATCTTACAAATCAGACTGTGACACCTGTTTCACGTCGAGGGGGCCGAGCCATAATACGCCCATGCTCACCCAGTGATATTTCATACTTAAATAATCATCTTTTTGTGGTCAACGTACTGTGTAGAGACTACAAGTCTGTGGCCACGGGGCCGTTTTCTGCTCAGGGGTAAAAAATCAATGGTAAAGTGAGAGTATTAATGAATGTTTAAGCATCTGCTTCAGACTCCCATTGATCAGACACCTTATCAGCAATGCTGGACCGAGTGCAAAAGTGATCCACACACTCTATGAAAATCTCCCTTGATATTAACACAGGAATACTCAACAGACCCAACATCTGTTGCGCTGATGACAAGATTCAGCTGCTTAACAGCTGAAGCTAGCTGTTCTCTCAAAGATGCAGAGAAAGCATCGGCTTTAATTTGAACACATGGTCACAGTTATGAACCCTATGATCAACAAGGTTCAAAACTAATAATAACCTCCCACTGCTACTATGAGACAATACTGGTATTACTGGTCTGACCAGCTAAAAGCATGCAAGAGAATGTAGATTTTGCTGTCGTTAGTCAATTGTAAAAATGATCAAGTTGTGAAGCATTAACATGGTAAGTGTTTAGGACAGCACGGTGGCACAGTGGTTGTTGCCTCACAGCCAGAAGGTCCTGGTGTGAAGCCCAGAAGTCCTTTCTGTGTAGACAGTGTTTCCCATAGGTTGAAAATTTACTTGTGGTGGGCAGGCATCCAAGCCCCCTCTCCCCCCAAAAAAGAAAAGAAAAAAAAAAAGAAATTTGGATAACTGTGCATTAGAAGATTCACAAATGTCTAACATTGCTATTTGGCTTTAAAAGTACAAAGAAAAAGCCAAAAAAAAAAAAACCCTCAGATCTAGCTGAAAATGGCCACCAGACTGTATACTATTGGTTGCTAGGCAACCACAATAACATAAGAACGTTTTCATTCGACCTCAGCGGGGTTTTAAAGGAAAACTAAAGAAAGTAATTAACTATACCACAGCAGACGGAAACTTCAGTGAGAAGCATGGAGGTTACATATATTTTAAAATTAGAAATAATGACCTGGCTGGAATTATGGTACGCTCATAAGGAGCGTCCGGGAATTTTCATGAAAATGGATTAACAGTGACAAAATCTAATCATGGATCTTTTTAGGATACTTTTACCTTCGAAATGACGGCAAGATTACAAATTTATTCAATATTTTAGTGATATTTTGGTCAGCAGTTTGACGACATTATTAAATGGTGTATATTTTTTAAGGCTGGGTCATCCCGCAAAACCTGGGAGGGTCTTCATTTACCTGAGCGGGCCNGTATATTTTTTAAGGCTGGGTCATCCCGCAAAACCTGGGAGGGTCTTCATTTACCTGAGCGGGCCGCCCAAGTTTTGCCTATGTGTGGGAAACACTGGTAGAGTTTCCATAGCCTCCACAACATCTGCATGTGTTTTTTCTGGATACTTCAGTTTTGCTTCTGCCTTGACCCAAGTTGAGGCTGTAGATCAGGATTTGGTCCCTGGGCGCCACATGATGACTACCCACAGCTCCTAGGGTGCAGTGGGTGAAATGAAGACAAATTCCTCTGCTGAAGCGTGGGATCAATAAAAGACAGTAAGAAAGGACAAGAAGTAGTAACAACACAGATGTTCTCAACACAATTCACAGTATCTGTCACTACGTATTGTAAATATCCATATTTAAATGTAAATCCATATGTTAATCCATAAGCCTCGGTCTCCTCTCTCTCTTTCATAAGAATTCTCCATTATGCAAATACAGGGGTACCACAAAATCCTTTTTCCTAGCCTTCCACAAAAAAGCAAAGCACAGAATCATGGGAATTGTAGTTGCTAACTTTTCCCTGGTTGTCATGCACAGATGTATGAGAATGTTTGTACTTAATGTGTGTAGGCTGTGCAGAGACAGAGCGAGCTTTACTTGGGATGCTGAGAGACAGGAAGCAACTGATGCAATTATGGCATCTGACATTTAAACGCCCACCACGTTTTAATGCTCGCACATACTGTACACACACCATAACACACTCTTTCTTTTGCACTAAGGATGACATGTTTGCCTGCAAAAGCACAAACAGAAATGGAGCCTTGCCTCTTCCCACACATGGTCTTTGTATAGATGGCATTTGTGCTTTAGAACAATACAGAGGGGTTCTGAGAGAGCAGATGAGTATGCTATGTGTGTGCGTGTGTGTGTGTGTGTGTATGTGTATGTGTCTGGAGCCCATCCATCTCAGTTTCGCTCCTGGTTTCTGTAAGTCAAACTCAGATAGTGAAGCTGGCTGAGGTTAGCAGCTAAATTTTGGCCGTAGGCGTACAGTGCTTTCCATCAAATTAAAGTGTTACATTAACTTTACTTTAAAACACTTCAGCATCTCAAGAATTTATACATTTTCCTCACACTCAAAAGTGAAATAGTCATAAATAATGTATACCTTCGCTTAAGCAAAAATGTGAAATCCTGTTACATTCAGCATCTGCAAGCTCCAGTTAGAATCCTGCACAGGTGGATGAATGAAGCCCACAGAAAAGTCGCCTGCTTGCTGCACTGAAAAGAGGAACCAAACCAATCCCGCTAAAATTTGTTCCTTAAGCTTTATTGAAGCCACAGCATGGAAACTCCACATCATATCACCTCCCTCACCATGAGACTTCTAGTTTGAGGGCTGAAAATTTTAATGTTATTTGACAGCGTGAAAGTTTTGATCAGAACGACTGGTGATTAATGAGTTTTTTAAAAAGAAGTAGAGCTAAATAAAAGTAAAACACTGTGGGATTTGACTGTCTACCAACTAAATGCCATAAGCTACTGATATCATGAACCTTTATCACAGCTTTACATGATGTAATTTTAGATCAATAAAGGTCTTTGCGCAGTGTAGTCTTGTTGTAATTCAGCGATCTCCAGTTCAAATAAATCATGTCAGAGCAAAACCCTCCTGGACAATGACTACAGGGAATACTATTTATCTATTTTCCTAGATAAGACATGAGAAATTCTTGGCAGAAGCATTAGATACATGCTATGATAGAGTAAACCTGCATTAAATGCAGCTTTACTCGCCATTGCTAACCTGTAGTTATTTTTAGTTACATTACCCTTCTGGAAATTTAAGAAGCAGGTTTAAAGAGAAAACTGAGCTTTCTGATTCCATTTTTTTTGTTAGAGCAAAGGATTGTAACAGCATCTTCTTCATGTCACCTGAAGTTAAGTTTACATTTTACTGACTCCAGTGGGAAAATTCATCCTCTGGCATTTGATTCATCCTAATTAGTACGAGCAGTGGGAAGCCACCCAATGCAGCGCCCAGGGATCAGCTCCAGGTCTGCAACATAGTGCCTTGCTCAAAGGCAGTGGCAGGAGCATTAACCAAACACACGTTTTTGACAGAGGGGGATACCAAAATACCCCTACACACAGGATTTGAGCCCAGGACCTTCTTGCTAACCGCTGCACCACTATTTCTTTATTTATTCCTTTACTTCAGTCTGTTGCCCATAAAAAAAAAAAAATTGTGAATGTTCTCAACAAACACACCAACATACAATTCAAAATAGCAAACTAACAAATTAAAGTAAAAACATCTCATCAGTGACCGAAAAGGTGTAGGCTGAAGCCAGAGCTTATTTCACCTACCCTTCTCACTATGCTGCTCCTAACCCTAAAATATTTTAATTTTCTATTTACCTATCAAATTTTCCTCTTTATCATATTGTACTTATATATACATACATATAGCATTATGAGTATTATGAACTTAATAATAGTTTGTTAATTTGTATATTATCTTATTCTGGCCTTTCATTGTTGTTGCCACCTCAGTTTGTGCCTCCCATCCAAAGGTTCTCCAAATAAAGATGCTAAAGGGATATTTCCTTAGCAGTAGTGTAAAACTCAGCACTGAGTAGTTATCTGGTTATTGCAAAAATTTATGGTTCTCAAGCTTGAGGCCTGAATGTTTAGTTTATCCTATTATCTCCCAACCACCAGAGATCTCAAAATCAAGAAAATACAAGTGGTTCATCTGCTCTGTCTGTGTGGAAATGGGGGAGGGGGGGGAGGGAGCCCATAGATCATCACGAGTTTTCCAGCAACACTTGCTAGNTGGAAATGGGGGAGGGGGGGGAGGGAGCCCATAGATCATCACGAGTTTTCCAGCAACACTTGCTAGTAAATTCCAGTTATCCTCCCTGAAAAACATTCATATCAAGAGACACGGACGACTTAGTTTATCAGCATGGCTTCAGATTACTATTTGCCCTGAGTCACATCTGAGAATTTGTTTATCTTGTCCTTTTCTAAAAGCCTGTCAACTGTCTGCCATCCCTCTCCATCACTCATTGCTAATGCTGGAATGAAAGGACGGTGGATGGGGTGAACAGGAAGTGTATGGCTGATGTTAGCAGTAATTACACATGACAAATGACGGGATTAGAACCTTTTAGACTAGTCTAACATTCGTCAAATTGCCAAAACAACTCTTTATATCATCTTTAATCCATAATATTGTGGCTGCATATGCACAACAGGGATAATGTGTGTGTAAGATTCTTAAAATCACACATATTTGACACAACTGGATAATCCCAAATGCTGCATGTTCATAAACACAGGCTAACACAGGTCTTATACAGCAGATGTTCATTATTTACGTGTGTGTGTGTGTGTGTGTGTGTGTGTGTGTGTGCGCATGTGTGTATCCCTCAGGCTAATACTCCACAGCTGTAACCCACACCTTCACCGCCTTCGTCCAACAATACACACACAAAATCCCTCGCTGATTGTGTGACACCTGCCACAATGACTTCTGACAGGAAAAGGGTATAAANCAGATAAACAAACAAACACACACACACGACCAGCCAAATACATGAAACACAACAACTTTCACTTAGTTATTCAGACAGTATTAATTTTTCTATACTGGGTTTCCAGTGTCGCATGGAGGTCAGGAACCGTGCCCAGGGTTTGGCAGACTGGGGTGGGGGTCCCTGGAGAGTGTACCAGTTACGGGGGGATCACACTGCTCAGCTTCCCTAGGAAAACCTATGCTACGGTGCTGGAACAGACCCTCTGGTCAATTGTTGCACATCAGATTTGGGAAGAGCAATGTGGATTCTGTTCTGGCTGAGGAACAGCAGACCGGCTCTTTACTCTGGCAAGGGGGGTTGTCACAGAAATTTGGCCATCCCATTCCCATGTGTTTTGTGGACTTGGAGAAGGCTTATCACCGTGTCCCTCATGGTATCTTGTGAAGGGATGGTGGAATACTGGGGGGAACATCATTGATATGACTCATCCCATCCCTATGTAAATCAAGCACATTTGATTTGAAAAGATTAGGGGGTTTGGCAAAATAACACAAAATCTAAAAGATGGTTTTATGTATTTTTTGGCAGTAAAGTAGTATGTATGTGGGTAATATTTATTGGGCTCAAACATGCAAAACCACTGGTATGTTCCTTTAACACTATGTAAAACACTGACAGTTTTTAGAGGAAGCCATATCTTGTTCCTGCAGAGTCACGTAAGCTGTGCTGTACTATGCTGATGTAATGCACGCACATGTACACACTCATGGTGTGTTAAATGCATTCTGTTGAGGTTTCTCCAGTTTGTTCAAGGTTTACAGGAATTTCCATATTCTCATGCAACCTTCTGTCTTGCTGTCTAATCAAATTAGCATCTCTTCTGCTATCAGTCCAATCAGATTAGGATCTCTGCTCCCCGTGGTATCATCGGCAGCTTTGACCTGCTCTTCTCCAGCAGGGGGAGTGTGCTGGGAGTGGATGAGTCCACAGTATCCAGGGTATTTTTTTTCCTCTGCCTCTTTAAAGTCAATGAGCTGATGGATCAGATCCAGGGAGACTTGCTGTCTGCAAACCGCACACCTCTTTGAGCCTCTTTGGTTTTCTCCTGCAGAGGAAAACGAAGCTCAAGTGGACACGCTGTCAGATTATGTTTTGGAAAACAGGCCAAGGATGCTCCGCTTTCCCGTGCTTCCTCGCACACTCTTCTTGTGTATATTATCGTGCATTTCTGGTTGTTTCTCCCACTCTATTTCTCTTCACATACACATGCTCAAAAACGCACACTCATGCCACCCACTGTAAGATCTGTCAGTCTATGATGTCTGGGTGCCCTTTCTCTTGAATCACTACACAATACACTGGAGAGCATCCACTAGACTCTTGTTGTGAGTGTGAGAGGATCACTTTTCAAGTACTGTTTGACCATCAAAGGGGTCCAAGTGTTCAAGCGAGCACCTTTCATGCAGTCGGAAAGCTCTGTCACTCCGCAGTCTACCAAAATGCCACTACAAAGGTAGATGACATTTAAAGGAGGTGGCTTTGTGAGTCTGTGTGTGTGTCCATCCACACAGGTGAGCTTGAATCTGCAACTATGTTAAATGATCATCCGAGCAACTTTGCATGTTTCAGCCCAATATATATAACCCACATCCTGTTACTTTACTGACAACCGTTTTCCAAAACATAAAACCGTATTTTAGTTTTCCTGGTAGTTTTTTCAAATCCTCCAATCTTTCAAAAAGCCGCCTTCTGCTGGAACTATATTTCCTAACAGAGACATAATAGTGCTCATGTTTGTATCAGTTAAATAAAGTTACTTTGAGAAAAAAAAACTTAATATCATGTTTGCTGTGATGGATTATGTATTACAAGCACATTTCAAGTCTCCACAAATTGATTTTAATAGCGTACTGGAATGAAATGAAAACAATGGAAGTCTGGAAAGTAGGAAAAACAATTCTAAAATTTACCTTTCCAGTGGTATATTTTGGGAAATGGCTGTCAGTAACATAATGTGTATGCGAGTTATATGTATTGGGCTCAAACATGCACTATCGCCAGTATGGTCCTTTAAGAAGGCAATGCTCCCTCAGAGTTTCATTGATTAGGGGACAAAGAGAGAGACTGTGAGAGAAGAGAAGAAAGAAAGGGAGGTGTGAGAAGGTAAGCATTACCATTTAATTGATCCCTTCCTCCTCAGCCATCTTCCTCTCTGTTGCTGCTTTCTCTTCCTGTCGCCACTCCTCTCCAAGGCCCATTTGCCTGTCTTCACTTTCTCAACTGCTCACAGCAGAACTTCAAAACTCTTATACTTTGCATGCAAACATATAAAAAAAATTCTCAAGCAACCAGAAAACCATTAGGGCTGGGTGATAAATCGATTTAATCGATTAATTCAATTTTATGTTTTGGCACGATGTATAAAATGGCTGAATCACCAAATAGAGATTTTTTTTTTTTTTTATNTTTTTTTTTTTTTTAATATTATCTAACTATTCTTAACGGGAAATGCGGTAGCAGGTCACTCCCTGTCAAACATGCCTGTCCATCACGTTCCTTGATACCACGCCCACGAAACTTTCAGCAGGTCAGGCATGCTGTCAAGATGCCAAGAAACTCTTAGACTGAAGATGAGCTCGTTTCTAAGCAAGGAAATGTCACATCAGTGATTTGGAAGTGGTTCGGTTTTGCGCTTCACGGCACTGAGCAAACTAATCTGGTTTTAAAGTTTGTAGGAGCTACAGCTACTAAAAGTAGCAGCACTTCAAATGTATTTCAGCACCTGCGACAGAAACACGCAGCTGAGTGGCAGCAATGCGGCACTGCAAGATGTAGATGCTGCTGTAGCAAAGCGCCAGCGAAAAAGCAAATGATTTTCCAGTGTCATCGCATATGATATGAGAGTCTTCACGGGTAGGAATAATAACATGCCACAGAACCTCAAGCCAGAGGCAGCAGACAGGCTTGTGTTCCTCGCAAGGAACCGGTAAAGTGCTGTAAAAACCTTTTATTTTGCAAGTTTTTTTTTTTGTTTTTTTTTTAGAAAGCCCTACAATTTTATTTAAAAGTATCAGTATTTATTTTTATTATTTTAATAAAGAAAATACTTATTTGAATTATGTATTGGGGGGGTTAAGTTAGTTTAGAGAAAAATAAGAAAAATCGAGATTAAAATCAAGAATCATCCATAAGTGAAANAGAGAGAGAGAGAGAGAGAGAGAGAGAGAGAGAGAGCAGAGGAAGGGAGGATGATGGGAAGGTGAAAACGGTGGAAAAAAAAATGAGTAAAGCATTGAGAGGTTGATGAAGAACAGTGAAGTCAAAGGATAAGATGAGGATGGAGGAGAAAGGCAGGAGAGTGGTGTGTCCTGGGAATAGTTAGGATGGGTGAGTAGTGGTGCTAATCAATATTACAATGAAGAGAGTACAGACCAGGTCTGGCTAAGTCAATAAACTTTGAGAACTCAGGAGAAAAACACGTTGCTGAGGAGATGCATTGATGTCAGGAATTCTTAAAGGACGTCTTTTTTCTGTCTTTCTGTCACTCTGTCTCAAATACACACACACACACACACACACACACACACACACACACACACACACACACAATCTTTAATGTCACATTGCTCTCTGGCTGGCAAACTACACCAGATTTACCTATCCCCAAGGCCTTTCCATAACTTGAAAATGCAGTCGGTTCTAGTAATACAATCAGTAAACTTTTTAGAAAAGACTTGTGCTTTTTTATCTCAGCCCCACAGCCTGCTGCCAGCAAACATTAGACAAACTATCAGACACCTCCATGTACAGTGTACACACAAGAACTGTGAGAAAAAGATAAAGATTTGTTCTTTTTCCTTCAGTAGAGCAAATGTTCTCCTACCTCATGACCTTTATGCTATATTATGTGCATGCTGTACATTAGTTCATGCCACTTGCAGCAGTGCTCAGAATTCCATGCGCAGTTTTCAACATTTTTCACAGTAATTTGAGAACAGTCTATTTATGCCTACCATAGCTTATATTATCTTACATATTCGTTTATTCATCTGTACCAGTGTGGAGGCATAGCAGCATCTAAACAACCCAGTCTAACAAATCTGCCTGGTTTGAACCCTTATTTATTCTTTTCCTGCTCTGTGATTACAGTAGATTAAAGCACGTCTTTGTTTTTTGGTTTTTGTTTTTTTTTTTTTTANTTTTTTTTTTTTTTATCTCTACGTAATTAATTATATAAACAGGAAAATCTAAACACACTTTTATTTTAGGAGAGGGGGCATTATTGACATGAATTCTGTGTCTTCTGTATATTCTTGTCGTCTCCACTTGCTTATAAACAGGGATGGAAAAAGGAATAATGAAGCACACTTTCACTGTAACAATTCTCTCCGTGGAGCACAGACACTGAGACAAAAACATAAATAAATAAAGGAGCTTCAGAAAACAATCACAGCGCTCTCCATATTCACACTTCATCACCTCTGGAGGATCGCTGTTTGAAGCAAGCGTGTCCGGTGGACTGGTGGAGTCAGAGTTACAAATTTTGTCAAATGCAGTCCTCGCCAAATTGACCGACGGGAAGGCAGTTTCCACCATCTTCAGACTCTTCAACAGGCATGTTGGAGGAAGCACACTGTGACGTCTACAAAGACATGTTAAGGTTCTGTGAATGCTGTAATTGTCCAAAAAACAAATAAAAATTACAGTGAGGGGCACTACTCTCTCAGGTAATTTGCTAGCCTTCATTTTACAATAAGAAGCATGGTGCCATATGACTCAATAACCTCTAGACCAGGGAACCCTAATAGGCAGCCTGTGGGCCAGATCCGGCCTGCAAGAGCAAATGTCTGGCCTGCGCCGACCCATTAGCACTAACAACACCTGTCACGTTACAGAACCACTGCTAATGTCAGTCTGGAAAGTGAAAGTGAAACTAACACTATATTATATACTATATTCAGAGAAAAGAAAGAAAGAGAGAGAGAGAGAGAGAGAGAAATGAATGCTACAGAGCTTAATTAAAAAGAACAAATAGTTGAAATGAGTGAACAGAAGCAGTGGAAAAGGTAGTACTACTGAAACAACAGCAAACTACAGTTGGTAAAATTTAATACAACAATTAAATAAAATAAAAAGAAATGAAAATAATGGAAAAATATAAGCAAATTATATTGTTTGCCGCAAGAAAAGCAAATAATACTATTTGGTATTTACAGTCTGATATATAGTGTAATGGTAACTAATGACTAATTAAATGGTTTTTGACTTATTTTGTTTCAGGAGTGTATTTTTGCTTGTGTGACCCAGATCATTATCATTATTACTATTATTATTACTACTACTACTACTACTACTAATAATAATAATAATAATAATAATAATAATAATATTGTTATTATTATTAATTAATAATAATAAATAATTATTAATATATTATTATATATTAATTATATTAATAATTATTAATATATTATTATTAGTAGTAGTAGTATTATCATCATCATCATCATCATCATTAGTATTATTATTATTATTATCATTATCATTATTATTATAGCAGAAACAACATCTGCACATACTGTAAAACAAGTTTTACTGGCGCAATAGAAAAAAACTCATTTTGGCCTTTGGTTTGGCATGCTTCACACAATTTGGCCCTTGGGGAAAAGTAAATGGGGGAACCCTGCTCTAGACTGAAGCCAGTGAACTGGCAAAATCAACACACTTCACTCCAGTAGTACCAAAATGTGCATGTACCAACAAGTACTTCATTGCTTTGCTGAATGTAGCAAACCTGATGTGTGTGTTGTGAATATTTTGCTGACAGTGTTTGACTAATGCATTACCACCTGACACAGTCAACTGAAAAACAAATCTTTTCCCTTCATATGGAGAATGTCTGGATTAGACACGTACACTGAGCTGGCAGAATAAAATCAAATAAAAGCCAGCGACTGTACAAAAACAGTCCCTATAATATTACAATGTGGGGAAAAACACCATAAACTCACTGAGTTACTACAACATAAAGTACATTAATATTTGGTGTGACAAAAAAAAAGGGATAAAGTTGGATAAAGTCATCATGTATTTTACAGTACTGAGTTATAGAGAAATATAAGTTACTACAGGAATTTTTTAAATGTCATGATGACATTAGAAGTGACTTTATAGAATTTAAAATTCTTAAGGTCACTGTGAAGTGGCAATATGCATCTGGATACTTTCTAAGTCCGTAAAGGAATGTTTTGTGAAGGGAATTATAAATTATAACAGGTGCTCTGGATCTTTTCTTTTTAGAAGCCTTGTAAAGCTTCAAAAACATTACGATATTACCAAAACCTATTCTTCACATTCTGAATGAGAATTGCAAATTAAATATTAGAAGCTGTAAATTACAGATTAAAATGGTGTGTAAAATTACATCTTAAGTACTTCTGTTGTATTATAAAACATATCTTCTGCTGCTTTCATAACACAGAAATATTTTAATTCACAAGGAAATTTCACACTCAATTATTTCTTACACAAGAGGAAAATGAATTAGTTAAAAAGGAATAAATTAGCAATGAAACACTGTTAATGAGCCAATTTGAATGTGTAAATGACATTTTGTTATTTTTAAGGTAATACTGAGTCATTGTTTCCTCAGATTGCTCTCCACGCACTGTTATTTGTGGGTGTTTTTTTTTTTTTTTTTTTTGTCTTGAGGCTGCTGGATCTCAACAAGGTTACTGAGTGTTCGAGCAAAAACTTCACAGATCATGGATGGCTTAACATAACATAATGTTATGTTAAGCCATCCATGATCTCATAGCTTTACATGCTGGTACACAGACAATATTTTTAATTAGCCCAATAATTTTGAGCTGTTATTTCCAGCTTTAATGATTCCACCACTGTGTGCCAACAACCATTTGTGCTGCTTACAATGTCTACCACCTTCAGACTCGAGGTCTGTGTGTCAGTGTAAAATGAAAAGCCCAGTTAATGTCTATTGGAGCACACCATTCAAATGCAATAAAGTTAAAGATTTTTCAATATTTCTGTCAATGTGCTATTTGTGCTACAGAGAAAAGCAGTTCAGTTTCCTGCTGTGCTTTGTAGAAATTTGATGATGATTAATCCTTGTTGACAATGACACATTCACTGTGACACTGTGAAAAACAAATTGGCTGAGATCGATGAAAGATGTATTACGCAGCCTCATCTGGTATCATATGAACAGGAATAAAATTCTCATTAGAGACTTGGAATGTGTTGTGCTCGTCCACAAAAAACAGTCTGATCATCAAAGTGAGTAGACCAGAGTGAGCCCACGCTGCAACTGTTTGCCAGTCTTTCCATCTGTCACGATGGAAAGTCTCTGCCAAATTTCCGCTTTGCATCAGTTTTCAGTAATTGATTCCACCTTTTTTTCTCAGTTCTGAGCACTCCGTATTTAGAAACAACCACTACAGCATCCGCATACAGTTTCTTTTAGACAGTCTCACACTCACCTGGATATACAGCGCCCTCCAGTAGTATGGGTAACCTTGATAAATAAAAGCAAATTGAGCTGTGAAAAAAATGTCTTTACATTTATCCTCTTGATCTTTCAATCAAAAAATTAACAAAAATATAATCTTTTATTAAAGTAAAATACTTGAAAGGACAAATAAATTCTTATCATGAAACAAATATTTTTCTCAAGGGGCCTGGAAGAGGATGTGTGTCTATATTGACATACACACAGTGAGGAGGAGGGTTTGAGGAGGAGGGTTCGAGTGGCCAAAGAATCTCCATAGCTCACGGCTGGAGAACTGCAGATGTTAGTTGGGTCTTGGAGTCATAAAGTCTCCAAAACTACGAGTCATAAACTTGGAGTCATAAAGTCTCCAAAACTACGATCTGATGCCACCAGGCAAAGAGCGCTGACAAAAAGTTGCAGCTAAAGGGTCCAACATAGCTAGCTTCAGTATCTTAGAAATCAGCATCCAGCCCTGAATAGCCAAGTCAAGGTAAAACACTCCACTGGCTAATGTTAGCCGCAGGTTTAAGGCTAAAACCGTGTTTCCTATAGTTGATGTTTTGTCTTAGTTTCCCTCCATTGTTTCATAGTTACTGTAAACACGTCACCCTGCCCCATCTTAAAAAAAAAAAAAAAATNAAAAAAAAAAAAAAAATGAGAGCTCGGATATTAATTCACAGTTCTTAGCTTGTCTTTATTCTATCCAAAATGACTATCAAAATTGTCACCAAATTGGCAGTTGTGACCATTTTGTTAAAAAAGAAATACCAAATTTTATTTATGTTCATTTTGCATTTATTTGGAAAAGGCAGATACTGCAAACTTTGGTCTTATAGACAGGAATAGTGCAGTTTTCTTGCCTTATGTGTGTAGTCAGTCATACATGTTTTATTTGCAGGACCAAAAAAATGTTCACGATTATTTATTATTGTGAAACCATGATTAGTTCTCTCATTATAATCATAAAGCCTAAAATGTAACCCGTGACATCCCGAAGTCTGACATGCAAGAACCGCAAAGTTTGCAGGAGGTATTGGTCTGCTGTATTGAACTTAGCCTACTAACCATCTAAAAGAACCATACTGGTGTTCGTGCATGTTTGAGCCTAATATATTCAATTTTCATACACATAACGTTACTGATAATCATTTCCCAAAGGATACTACTGGAACGGTGAATTAAAAATTGTTTTCCTATACCTTCCAGACTGTCATTGGTTTCAGTTCATTCTGGTATGTTATTAAAATCAACTTGTCGATATTTGAAACGTTCTTCTAATACATCATTGTGTATTCAGGTTTTCTTTCGAAGCCACGTAATTTTAGCATTTAAGCACAATAAAAAGTGCATAATGAATGTATGTCTCCACCAGGGAATATAGTCCCAAAAGAAGACCTGCATTTATCAAAAAATTTAAAANTGAATGTATGTCTCCACCAGGGAATATAGTCCCAAAAGAAGACCTGCATTTATCAAAAAATTTAAAAGACCATGACTTCATAAGGCTGCGTAACTATTAGCAGGTGAAACATCGATTTTTAAGGTGGATGAATTGCTTGAATACTTGAGTTTGAAAGATTAAGAGATTTTAGAAAATATCAGGAAAGCTGACATAAGGTTTTACAGTATCCTTTGGGAAATGGTTGTCAGTAACATAACATATATGAAAATTGAATATATCATGCACAGTCGCCTGTATGATCTTTTAAAGCTAACCTTTGAATGTAATAATGGAAATAAACTATGAGTCAACACTGTTTCAACCTTGTATCTGCACTCACACAGATTCTCCTCTGCCACACAGAAACTTACACTCTTGTGTTCGACGTGTCTGTTCTGCCTGCAAGGTCACAACTGAGGTAAAACAGCTGAGGGTTGTTTCTCTGAGGTTGACTGTGTTTTAAGGTGACAAGAAATACAAACAGATACTCCATTTCAGACATCAGGGAGCAGTTAAGAGAAGGCTGAAACTATATATATGCTGTATATACTGTATATAAGAAAAGTTGAGTCGATTCAGGGTCCTGTGAAGGTATCACATAATAGAAATAGATTGCTGTGTCTTTTAAGCCTGGGATCACCCTGTACTGAGTAACAAATTATCAGAATGTAAACAGCATTTGGATTGACTGATAGACTTGCCTTGTGCACTCACCTGTAAAGGAGCACATTCTTTATCCCCAAGTCTCAGGCCATTCTAGGAGGTGTGGAAGAGGGCAATTGAATTAGCCCCACACTCTCTGCCCCACAGTGAGTGGTGTGGGACTGGATTCCATTACACAAACTCTATCTAACTCAGACTGCAGCCTATCTAAACCTCATATCCCTGACAACACTCCATACATCAGCCACAGACTAATAGACTCTAATAGGCAGGGCCTCACCCACAGATATACCATATGACCTCTCTCTCTCTCTCTCTCTACCATTTATTCTTTTGTCCCACAATACCGTGCTGTCCTGCTTGTACTTCTCCCACTTGTTTTAGCTCTTTGTGCTTTTCATTTTGCTTCACTATTTATCTCTATTTCTCCAGTTTTGTAAAACTACATTCTTCAATGTCCCTCTAGCTTTCACCACCATGTTGTGGATTTCCCGATCCCTGTTTTGCAGTCTGATCCAATCCGAGTCCTTTAATATTGAATGTTGGCCTATCTGAGTACATACTTGTACTACCGGCATATAAAATTGCCCAGTGCACAATTAAAGCACATTTCAATTAAAGTAGAATTTCAGTGCAGCATCAGTGTGTCTGTCATCCATTTTGTTTTTTTTGTATTTCTTGCTTTGTCCCTCAAAATGACATAAACATGTTGTCTATTTTCTAGCTATTTAGCATTTTCTTAATTGCCTGTGATATATGCTCAGTTGTGTGACCACAAAACAATTTAGCATGTAATACCCATACATGAGAGTCATGCTGGAGTTGATCCAGTGTGCACAAAATTATCTGTGTAATTTAAGAACAAAAAGCTCAACAATGACATCGGGCAAACATCTGAAATCCAAATGCCAGTAGGATTAATTTTGTTGGAAATTTCTGGTAGTGCAGATTTTTTTTAGCGTAATGTCTGGATGATATTGTGGCTCCAAAAACTCCATTACATGGTGAAAACCAAAGTTTTCCACCATGGAAATAAGCTGATCATCCAGAGTGATAAATCCAACCACCTTCTCTTTTCTTTGCCTTGTCAGCAAAATTTCTCTCGTTAACTGTCTCATTCACCTGTGCAAACCCGTCGCATTCTCTTGCAAGTTTTCTTTTTAGATGCTTTATCATGTTGATCACGTTGAAAATAGCTCTTATAATTCCACCCCGTGAAATACTTGTGTTGCAAATTTCATTTATCGTAAAGGAGAGCAGAAGGGCGTTTACGACACACACAACAGTTCAGGTGGATGAAGCACAACAGATTAAAGTAAACAAAGGGTCGGACTGTGGATCGGCCCTGTTGTCGCCGATGCGATACATTAAAATAAGCCCAGATCGGCCCCAACACAACACTTCGGATTGGCTCAGGACATCTCTATTTTCCACTGTAGTGTGAGAGGAGCTTCACAGCAAACCGACCATCAGCCACGGTTAAGCCATCTGTAGGTGGCTGTTTACCACAGCTTTTGTGGTGTGTCTGGCTCTGTCCGACCGATTCTGCTTGTTGAATCAGTGTGTGTGTGTGTGAGTGAGTGAGTGAGTGAGAGAGACAGAGAGAGAGAGAGAGAGAGAGAGAGAGCTCTGACTGGCTGCTCAACTACTTCAATCAGCAAATTCTCCAATTTAATGTTATACCAGTGCAAAGAAAAACAAAGCTTTACATATCACTGTTTATCAGATACATTCTCTATGTACATCATAAACAGAAGCAGAGTGACATGAAAATTGCAGGCTTGTTCGTTTTGTTTATGTTTCTTGCTGCTGGGTCTTCAGGTGTCTTTTTTGTGTTCTTTTGTTTTGTTTTATTAGTACGAATACAGACAACTGCCTGATTATTCCCTGTCACACAAATGAGGACAAGTGCAGGACATACAGTACATAGCAGCCATCAGCTGTAATTATTGCTTTTCTGTTTTGGTTGTAACATTTTACACCAGACAGAAGGCAAGAGGAGGTGACATCCAGTGACACACCAGTTGACTGGAGCGGTAAATTTTAGAATACATTTTCCTACCTTCCAGACTGTCATTAGTTTCTTGCTATTGCAATCAACTTGTAGAGACTTAAAATGTGCTTGAGCTTGTGTGCATTTCTCTGTTTTTGTAACTTTAATGCAATTAATTGTATAAACAAGGATAACAGCACAATTCAATTTTTGGAGAGAGCTGGGGTTCTTAACAGGCATTCTGTGTCTTCTGTGTGTTTTGATGAGCTCCACATAATTCTAAACAGGGATAAAAATGCAATTAACTGAACACACTTTCATTTCCAATTCTCTGTGCAACATTGACTGAAAGAAAAAAGACAGCTATATTTTAAGAGAGAAATTACAATCCTCTCCACTCACAATGCTAAGCCAATCGCTGTGTAAAGTGGGCGTGTCTGGCAGAGTCAGAGAGTTACGAATTTTGTCGGATGCAGAGCTCCTGAACTGCCCATGGAAAGGAGGTTTCCACCATCGTCAAGGTGAACTATACTATCGGGAAACCATGACTTTCCATCCTTCCTGGACCATGTCAGTCAAAAATTAACCTTTACTGTGAGTTTGCAGGTATTTGAGAACATAATATGATTTGGGAGATTCATCAAGCCTCCTGCTAAAGAGGCATGACAAATCTTTTATATTCTGCTTAGAACCCTCTCTTTCATGTCTGAAAATGGCTTCACACACTCGTGCAGAAATGAACATAATATGCAAAGATGTGTGCACATTACTTATGCAGAGCAGTTTGAGCATTTTGCTGCCGTACTCAACTCACCGCTCTCCTTCTCCACTTGCAGTATTCCTCTCTCTCTCTCTGTCTGTCTCTCTCTCTCATTCTCTCTCTCTCGCTATCTCTCACAGAACATCAAAGGATTTTGTCTCCACCAAGGCTAAGATGCCAAGTTGAACAGTATCCAAGGTTGACCTTGGATACTAACAAACAACCGAGGAGAAAGGGAGGAAAGGCTGATAAAAAAGAAGCTCAATAAAGGACATGAAGGGGAATGGGGGGGGGGGGNGAGAGAGAGAGAGAGAGAGAGAGAGAGAGAGAGAGAGAGAGAGAGAGAGAGAGTGAGTAAGCATGTCTGCATAAGAATACTAACTGAGGGTAAGAGAGGTATCTGTGTGCCTCAAATGCACAAACACGTGTATGTACACATTCAGAAAGGCTTATGCTATACAGCTTGTAATTGGGACTAGCTACAGTATCCCATCAAGAAAGATAGAAATCAAGTAAGCGAGTGATATCTCAGTCTCTCAGAGCCACTTTGATTATTGTGATCTCTGAATTTTTTTTTTTTTTTTTTTTTTTTTTTTTTTTTTTTTTT